>APFE030885707.1:34017-81554 GCA_000404065.3 Pinus taeda
TTATGAGTGTTTACATACAATGTTCAAGAAATTATTGTATATTTATATATACATCAAGTTTTTCTCTAAGATAGAAAAATTATCTTATGACATTGACATATTGTTGAGAGGCATCAAAATAGGGGCCAATTAGATGGAGAGAATCTCTCATATCCAATTAGATCCAATGATCTCTTAAAACATAAAAAGGGACTCTTTATGTAGAGACAAAAACTCTACATCACACTAATCAATAATAACAATCACAAATATGATCTCACAAAAGACAAATAGGAGTTAATAATTCTAACACTCCCCCTTAATGAGTTCTTGTCTCAATCTCTATCAATTAGGTCTCCATCATCATCTAATCCTTTGTAACATTTGGTCCACCATGAATAGAAGAACCTCCTTATTGGCAAAGTCCATATCTGGTTCAACATGGCACTTTAGCCTTCTACCTCAATCATGTAGTGATCACTAAACTATCAAACTCCATATAAAGGAATAATTATCCACCAAAATACATGGATACCTAGCCATTACAATCATTGTTCTAATAGGATGTCCTTTGGGTACATGGTTCATTCAACTTCTTAATGGACTTATTCTTGATATGCATAAAAATTACAAGTTTGTAGCCACCTCCCAAAGTCTACAACCAACACAATCCACTTAAATTTGACTAAACCCTTGAAGATAATGGGTCTTCCTAACAATGTTCAATATTTATATGCTCTCCATTTCAGATTGGATCCATTCAATCGAATGGATCGACCTCTTCTCAACAAATGATATATGACTAATTTCTCTTCCAATGACCTATTATCAACACTTCTTCATCATGAAGAGGATGATGCTAAGAACAAATTGCATGGGATTTGGTGAAGAAACTACTTTAATGGCATGTAAACAACCACCCACCTAAGTTTCAATTATTTTTTTCCATTAATAATTTAGAATTGGATTTTTTGTTATTTTTCTAATATAGGATATGACTCAACTCATATCATTGGAATGGACGAACCAATAGATAGTTTGTTCGTCAACCAACTAGAGAAGCTTGGAGAGAAAGGTGTGTTCCCATATTTTCTCTCTTGTCAAATATCAAGTTTTGTTGGAGAAGAAAATGGAGCCCTTGGATGTGAAGGAAATAATTACAAAATCGTAGCCATGTCCTCCAATGTTGCATTGAAATTATGTAATTGGAGGGTTTTTGTTTATTCCTTCTCACTCTAATTTAACTTATTTCTAGACATTTTCTTTTACACTAAATGACATCGATGATTCTATCATAGTTGTTCCAAATTTGTGAAGGGTCTCATAAGCATTGCAATTTTTTTGAATAATTAAATTAAGATTGATAAATTTATGTATATTTTATGGGTTTACTTCAATTAATTTTCCTTATTATTTTAAAGTTATATAAGATATTTTGACCTTTTAAATTAAAAGTAATATTTAAATGTGTCATTTATTTTATTTTTAGATATATTAAAACTTATTTTTAAATTGACTTGGGATAATAGTTTTAATGTTTAAAAAAAAAAAATAGGAGAGTCGACATTGTTTTTACAAACCAAAATTATTATGAGCGTTTACATATAGTATTCAAGAAATAATTGTATATTTATATATACATCAAGTTTTTCTTTAAGATAGAAAAATTATCTTAGGAAATTAACATATTGTTGAGAGAATCTCTATGTCGTGCATCAAAATAGGGACCAATTAGATGGAGAGAATCTCTCATATCCAATTAGATCCAACGATCTCTTAAAACATAAAAAGGGACTCCCCATGTAGAGACAAAAACTCTACTTCACACTAATCAATAATAACAATCACAAATATGATCTCACAAAAGACAAATAGGAGTTAATAATTCTAACATGCCCCCTTAATGAGTTCTTGTCTCAATCTCTATCAATTAGGTCTCCATCACCACCTAATCCTTTGTAACATTTGTTCCACCATGTGTTATCACTCAGGTTGTCCCTAAGCTCCTGAAGGGATACGACCCAGGTAACCACAAACCAATCTTTGGGCTGCAGGTTTTAACCCACCTGTAATCAGAGAGGGCTCTCTCTTAATGATTTAGCTTTGTTGATGATGATTTTAGGCTAGTTATTAGGTTCAATGGGTTTTGTTTATGTTTGGGTGGTATTTGGATGGAAGGAGGATGCTTTCAGGTAGAGAGGCAATGCAGAGTTTGATAAGTTTCAAACCATTGGGCATGGAGTCGAGGAGTAAAACTGCTGGTGCATTTTCTTGGTCACAAGAGGAAAGAGGGGCAAGGTAGCTGTTCATGAAACAAACTTAAGGTTAAAGGAAGATGGCTTGCAGGCTAAGGAATGAGAGGCAACAAAGAATTTCTCAAACATGGTTAGCAGAGGGAAGATAAACGAGCCCTATCTGGGAGAAACTAAGAATTCCCAAGTAACAGTCATTTATATGTGAGATAGAGCAAACATGAGCCATAAGGAATTCATATTCATGCCTAAATCAAGAGGAAAACATTAAGAAGCCATAGAAACTGAGCATAGAGTGCAGGTAAGCAAATTCTAAACCAGACTTTTGTTCTGCAACTTAAGCATATGTGAAATTGAAAACAACAGAGGTAAGGAATACTTATTGATTCATAAAACAGCACAGGATTTCCCTCATTCAATCTTCAAAAACATTTACAACACATGAGACAGTTCATTCTCCAAGCTCATCAACAGTTTTTTATTATAGAAAATTCTCAAATATACAGTGCGAGTCTCTCCTTAAGCAAAAGAACCAACCAACAATCACCAACCCTCATTACATTGTTCAGGGCAGTCTTTATAGGTAAAATATCCAAAGGTATTTATTACAACTGACCTAAACAGGTCTGCGGGAAAAGCCTTTAAACCTAAACTTGCGTTGATATTAAATGCAAATAAATATCTATTGAGCTACACCAGAGGCAGCTGGATCAAAATAAGTTAATCTAGTGTCCTCTATGACTTGGTGCAGTGCTTCTGCAATAACTGTGCTTTGAGCTTTGGTCCACTTATCTCATGTGATTTTGATGTGCAGTAACTGTGATTTGAGAGCTTTAAATGGCATCTATTGTTTTGTTGACTTTATTGAGGGCTCTTTAATGTTTCATTAGCTTCGAGCACTGAGAAAATCTTCACTGATACACTTTTCCGCAACACTGATACTCTTTGGCGTTAAATTGGGCTTCATCTCCCCTGATACTCTTTGATAATTGAATCGAGACACTCTCTCTCTCTGCTGATATGCTAAAAAATACAAAATCGGACCTTTTCTGCCCTTTTCGGCGCAAAAACGGCTGAGGAATCAAAAGATTCCCCAATTTGGCCCATTTCGCTAATCGTGCATCGAAAACTGCCTCTGTTTTTCATTCTGGGCTTCTGAAGCTTTGATTTTGCACTTGCGCGTTTTTTCAACGGGTGACGTCAGCGGTACAGCGGATGACATCAGCAGCGGGACCCCCTTGTACGGTGATGACATCAGCAGGGTGATGTCAGCGGGGTGACGTGGCAGTACAGTAGAGTGATGACGTGGCAGGGACACGGTGGCAGGATGATGTCAGCAAGGTGTAGGCAGGAAGGGGTGAGGTGGCAGCAACGTGGTGGGTGACGTGGTGCTTACGTCACTCGAGGGGAGGGCGGTTTCTGGTTTGTGGCGCATCGCTTTTGCACCTGGGCGGTATTGGGGAGGGGGCCTCTGCCACAGCTGGGAGGGCAACGCATGGCAGGAGTACGACGGAAAAACCGCCGATCTCCCGGACGCTAACCCTCAACAACTTGGGGCGGTAAAATACCCGCCCACCGTAGATCTCGGGCGCGGCAGTTCTGACGGCTAGCGGATAAGGAAAGGTAGCGGATGGATAAGAACGGGGCCCGCGCAAAATTATATTATGTCGCGAGGGTTTAGACTTTAGGTTTGTGGGTTTTGGGATTATGTCTGAGCAAGGGCAAATATTTATATGCGAGACTTTAGGATAAGGGCGGAAAGAGGGTTTTGTGCATAGGAAGGAGGAGTTGATGCCATGGAAGGAGTCCTTTGCTTGGGAAGATGGTTTTTTGGAGTCAAAAAGAGGGTTCTTACTAAGTTTCAGATAAACTTAGCAATTCCCAAGCGAACTTTATGGTTATTTTTCAACCAAGGGGGGGAATAAGTATATAGGGGAGTTATTTAACATAGTTTTAGTAGGGGAAGGGGAGATAGATAGGGAGTTATATAGTAAAGTTAGTAGTTAATATGATAAGTGATAAGAAAGCACTAGGTATGTGAATCCTAGGCTATTAAGGGAAAACTGTTTCATGAAAGAGGTATGAACATTCCTTGAGTAAAGCAGATCTTTACCAAGGCAAATTGATATGAAAATGATGAAACTAAGAGATATCAAGCAGATCTTGACCTCTTTGGGGAAGTTAGTGAATGATTTGGGAAATAAGGAAGAAGGGGGAAGTTAGTCATGCCTTGCTTGAGCTCCTCCATATGAAATTTGCCTGATAATTATGACCTGAAAATATATGACACTTGAAAACATGAAATTGATCACAAATCAACATTCTGCAACCTCAAAACTACCTACCCAGCCTACTTACCTAGCATTTTTTCTTCTTTTTGGTTTGGGTGCACTTAGACTTGCAGACCCAACTTTCCAACTTTTTCTTTTTCTGTCCTCCTATTTACATCTACACTTATTTTCATCCAGGGGCTCAGATTAAGCTGTTGAGCACCCTTGTTTCTCTACCTATCTAGGAATCTGCCAAGATTAAGCTGTTTGGACAGATATTCATTCTCTATATTCTAAAACAAGAAATTGAAACCTAGGGAGACCAAGATTAAGGTGTTTGGACCTCCCTTTAACTGAGAATTCTTCGAAAATGTAATAATACATCAAAATTGGAATACAGCAGTGGCACTTAGGCTAGCGCACTCTCATGGCATCCTTATTGGCCTCTGTAGTAAATATTGAAAATTGCAGCATGCAAAGTATGACATATTTGGCATGTAAAAAATGTCAATCATGAAAGATGAGTAACCTGCTGCAGCAGGAGGCTAACACCATGAATAGAAGAACCTCCTTATTAGCAAAGTCCATATCTAGTTCAACATGGCACTTTAGCCTTCTACCTCAATCATGTAGTGATCACTAACCTATCAAACTCCATATGAAGGAATAATCATCCACCAAAATACATGGATACCTAGCCATTACAATCATTGTTCTAATAGGATGTCCTTTGGGTACATGGTTCATTTAACTTCTTAATGGACTTATTCTTGACGTGCATAAAAAATTCTAGTTTCTAGCCACCTCCCAAAGTCTACAACCAACACAATCCACTTAAATTTGACTAAACCCTTGAAGATAATGGGTCTTCCTGACAATGTTCAAGATTTATATGCTCTCCATCTCATATTGGGTGCATTCAATCGAATGGATTGACCTATTCTCAACAAATGATATATAACTAATTTCTCTTCCAATGACCTATTATCAACACTTCTTCATCATTAGGACAAATTGCATGGCATTTGGTGAAGCAACTACTTTAATGGCATGTAAACAACCACCCACCTAAGTTTCAATTAGTTTTTCCATTAATAATTTATAATTGGATTTCTATTTTTTCTAATATAGGATATGACTCAACTCATATCATTGGATTAGATGATCCAACAGATAGTTTGTTGGTCAACCAGCAGGAGAAGCTTGGACAGAAAGGCTTGTTCCCATATTTTCTCTCTTGTTAAATATCAAGTTTTGTTGAAGAAGACAATGGAGCCCTTGGATGCGAAGGAAAGAATTACAAAATCGTAGCCACGACCTCTAATGTTGCATTGAAATTATGTAATTGGAGGGTTTTAGTTTGTTCTTCTCATTCTAATTTAATTTATTTCTAGGCGTTTTCTTTTGCACTAAGTGATATCAATGATTCTATCATAGTTGTTGCAAATTTGTGAAGGATCTCATAAGCATTGCAATTTTTTTGAATAATTAAATTAAGATTGATAATTTATGTATATTTTATGGGTTTACTTCAATTAATTTTCCTTATTATTTTAAAGCTATATAAGATATTTTGACCTTTTAAATTAAAAGTAATATTTAAATGTATCATTTATTTTATTTTTAGATATATTAAAACTTATTTCTAAATTGAGTTGGGAGAATAGTTCTAATGTTATTTAAAAAAAAAATAGGAGAGTAGACATTATTTTTACAAACCAAAATTATTATGAGTGTTTACTTACAACATTCAAGAAATAATTGTATATTTATATATACATCAAATTATTTTTTTAAGATAGAAAAATTATCATAGGAAATTAACATATTGTTGAGAGAATCTCTCTGCCATGCATCAACATAGGGGCCAATTAGATGAAGAGAATCTCTCATATCCAATTAGATCCAATGATCTCTTAAAACATAAAAAGAGACTCCTTATGTAGAGACAAAAACTATATATCACATTAACCAATAATAACAATCACAAATATGATCTCATAAAAGAAAAATAGGAGTTAATAATTCTAACACACCCCCTTACGATCCAAAGACGCGGCGGAGCTGATCAGGAGCGAGGAGCGCGACCTAGAAGACCTGCGTGCAACGCCGACGCCTCGGCCTCGGCCGCAAGGCCTGCTCATCTTGGGCCCTGGCCTCAGCCATGGCCCAACCAGATCAATCCCAGGGGGATGCTGAGAAGGCTTTCTCAGACTTGGTAAAGTCCCTCCCCCCTTCTCGCCCTAAACCTGCATCTTCAAAATTCGTTAAGAAACTGGATATTCTCCAAGAAGTCCAGCTGCCTCCATCTCTTCCTCGAATGGCAGCACTATCTCTAGCAGAAAAAGGACTCATCGGACAGTTTACGGGTTTATGGCCTTCACCAAAAACAGTTCAAAGATGGGTTGAAAGAAATTGGTCTGACAAAATCCAAGGGAAGATCTCAATCCGTTTCTGTGGCAGAGGTTATTACACTTTTCACTTTGAATCGAAAGCAGACAAGGATCTGATCTTCAGAAATGGACCCTATTTCATGGACTCCCGCGGGCTCTATTTAAATAAGTGGACTCCTGATTTCGACCCAGAACTGGACATCCCCAATGCTGTTCCAGTTTGGGTCCGCCTTCCTCATCTTCCCTTGCACTGTTGGGGCGATGAATCGGTCAAAGCAATCAGGAATGCGGTAGGGAAATACATAGATAGAAGCGAACCCAAGGATAACATGCAAGCCTGTGCAAGAATCTGCGTGGAAGTGGATCTCGGGAAAGGGCTGCCGGAAGCCATCAAGCTTAAGGTGGACGACTGGAGCTACATACAGCAGCTGGACTACGAGCAGATACCCTTCAAATGCAAGGTATGTCATGAATATGGACATTTTGCTAATAGATGTACCAAAGTAACTAATCTGGAATCTGATGAACAAGGAGGACAATGGGAAACCGTGAAAAAAAAGAAAGCAGCCCCTCCTCCCAAACCTGACTCTTCCTCTGATCAACCGGGCCCTTCCAACCATCGCCCCTCTTCCCCTCCTCCCAAGCCTTCAGGCCCATCCAAAGATCCTTCCCATGAGCCTCCCTTTCCCTCATCCTCCAACCCTTTCTTGATTCTAGCCTCAGAAGATCCCCAATCTGACCAGCCTTCCCTTGATCTGTCTGATCCCCCTGTGATCACTTCGATCCTCTCCCAGCCCTCCTCAGAGCCCCCCCCTCCTCGAACCACTAGAAGCTCCTCCAAAGAACTCGGCGCTACAAGTGATCTTCATAAGAAGCTCGGACCTGGAAGGAAGTCTGCCAAACAACATCGAGAAGAAAGCACTCAAAAGGACATTGCCCTTGGGATTCAAACCCCCATGGAATCCTTCATGACAGGCCATCAAGAAAGAGATATAGCAGGGAAAGACCAAGAGAGGCGAGCACCTCCTCGCACAAATGTATCATGATGAAACTCCTTTCCTGGAATAGCAGGGGTATGGGGCACCCCTCCAAATCAAATGCCTTAAAAGACCTTCTTCAAAATGAAAGACCCGAAATATTGTTGATTCAAGAAACCAAACAAAACCAAAACGAAATGCAGAAGATTGTAGACTCCCATCAGAGATTTTCAGGAGCCAGTAGCAGCTCCAGAGGGGCTTCTGGATGAATTACTACCATGTGGAACAACCAATACTGGGACTGCATTACAACCAAAATTGGTTGAAGACCAATCTGAGCAACAAAGAAAAGAACTGTGACCTCATCATTTATAATGTTTACACACCCAACCACTATAGGGAAAAGGAGCAATGTTGGAAGGAGCTGAGAGAAAGCATAGATAATGAGCAAAATCCAAACATCATTTTAGCTGGAGATTTCAACCTGATCCTCCACGCAAATGAGAAGAGAGGGGGCACTTTCACCCACGACCCCTTCAGAAGTCACCTGGAAGGAATAATGACAGAGCACGAGTTGGTTGATATCATCCCAAAAAATAAGAAATATACTTGGAATAATCGAAGGATGGGGCCGGGCAATATCATGGAGCGACTGGATCGGATTCTGGTCAACATCTCCCTCCTTTCCTCCTTCGCGACGGGCCACACAAGAATCCTCAGCACCACAGCCTCGGATCATTTCCCCATCCTCCTTACGCTGGACTCCCTTCCTCAATTAGGACCAATCCCGTTCAGGTATAACCCTCTTTGGAGGAACAATGCAGCAGCTGAAGCAATCATAGAAACTACTTGGAAGCAGCATGTCGAAGGCTCCCCCAGCCACATATGGGAAACCAAAATCAAAAGCACAAGAAAGGCGCTCAAAGAATGGGCTAAACTCAGCTATCAAGAACCAGAAAATGTCAAAAAACAAATTCAGCAGAACTTGGAGGAGGTCCATAATCAAATTGAAGAGCAAGGATTCACTCAGCAGTTAAAAAATAAGGAATGGGAAATATAGGGACAGCTCATGCACATAAAGAGAGAAGAAGAGATAAAATGGAGATTTAAATCAAGACAATTATGGCTGAAAGAAGGAGATAAAAACACTGCTTACTTTCATAAGCAAGCCACAGCTAGGAAGATAAGGAATAACGTCAATGCAATCACTGACAGCGAGGGAAACCAGCATAATAATCAAGAAGACATCAAGAGGGCAGCCTCGCTCCACTTCAAGAGACTCCTCACCGAAGACCATGAAGAAACTGATTACTCTGATCTGCTGCAGTACCTCCCCAAAGGAATTACTTTAGGGATGAATGAAAGTCTAAATCGAGAGATAGAGGAGGAGGAAATAAGGAAAGCTATCTGGTCCCTACAACCGGACAAGTCTCCAGGGCCAGACGGTTTCCCAATCAACTTTTACAGAGACCATTGGCAGCTGATAAGAAAAGATCTAACAAAAATGCTGAGGGGAATTCAAAGGAAGGGGAAAATGGGAGGCTTCACAAATTCAACCTTCCTTGCCCTCATCCCCAAGGAAAATCGGCCAACAACCTTCTCCAGGTTCCGCCCAATATCCTTGTGCAACTCCTCATATAAGATATTCACGAAAATCATAGCTTCGAGGCTCCAGCCCCTCCTCCCATCCCTAATCTCTGAAAATCAAGGGGGCTTTCTATCCAACAGACAAATCCATGACACCATCACCCTGGTTCAAGAAGCAATTCACTCTAGCACCTCTAGACATGAAAAAGGCTTCGTTCTCAAACTTGACTTAGCCAACGCCTTTGATAGGGTAAGACACTCCTTCTTGTTTGCTGTCCTGGAGAAAATGGGGTTCAACTCAGCCTTTATCAGCACCGTTGTAGCATGTATAACAGGCCCTTGGATATCTCCCCTAATTAATGGACGCCCCTGTGAAGCCTTCCAATCCTCCAGAGGACTAAGGCAAGGCTGCCCTCTCTCTCCTTATCTTTTTATTCTTATGGTTGAATCTTTTAGCAGTGCACTGGACCATAATAGAAGAGTTGGTCTGATCACGAGCATCAAATATGGGAATGGAACCAAGAATATTAACCATTCTGAATTCGTTGATGACACGCTATTGATTGGAGGAGCCTCTGCAACAATAGCAAGGCGCTTCAAAATCCTTCTAGACCAATTCATGGATTACTCAGGGGGAGCGATCAACTTCCATAAAAGCTGCATATATGGCTGGAACATCTCAAATCAAACAGCCCACAACATCGCCAACATCTTTGGAGTCATGCACAAAGCAAAATGGGATCACTTCACCTATCTTGGGATGCCGGTCAGCCTGGGGCCATTAAAAGCAGCGACTTGGAACGAAATAATAAACAAAGTCAAGAGGAAGGTCCAGCAATGGGGAACTCACTGGCTCAATCCAGCAGGCAGACTCATATTGCTCAAATCAGGTATAATCTCTCTACCCCTGTATAGATTCACTCTTTATCAAGCGCCGGATATCTTCCATCACAAGCTAGAAGTAGCCCTCCGAAATTTCCTATGGCAAGGAGGGAAAAAGGAAAAAAATAGATTTAACCTGGTTAGCTGGAAAAGTGTCATTCAATCTCTGGATAGAGGAGGCTTGGGAATAAGATCTCCAAAAATCCTCAATCTAGCTTTTGGAATCAAAATGGTTTGGAGACTAATCAATGAACCAAGAGCTTGGTGGAAACAAGTTATAGAAAACAAATATCTCAGTGGTACAAGACAAAATCTTCTCGAAGATGGCATTCCCATCAGAGACTCCACCAAAATTTGGCACCTCTGCAAGAAGGCAATTCCTTATCTCAGACAAAACACTTCAAAGATTCCTGGAGGAGGGGACAGCATCAACTATGCTTCTGACAAGATAATGGGACTGCAACCCCTAAATACCATTGAAGAAGCCATACCAGTCATTCATTACCTCAATAGTAAAGGCATTCAAGGGCTGGGGCAAATATCGAAATGGGATCCAGACACAGATGCTTGGGTTGATTGGAAATTCCCAGACATTCCTACAGCTTTGGAAGCTAGCCTTCAAGCCCTCAAATCCAATCTTCATAGCAGAGCCCCAACAAAAAAATGAGCAGTAGATGATCTTCGATGGGATCCTACGGGGTAAATCTACACTATCAAGTCTGGATACCACCACATCTGCAATAACATATATCAGATCCCCACCTGGAATCATGGCGAATAACTTGGAAATCAGAGGCCATCCCTAAGGTAAAATTTTTCATATGGCTGCTTCTAAAAGGTAAAGTTCTCACAGCTGAAAATCTAAGCAAGAGAGGGATCAATGGACCATCCAGATGCCCCAACTGCTGTTCAGCAGAGGAGACAATTCACCATTTGTTCATAGTCTGCCCCTTTGCCAAGAGATGCTGGATCAAAATGTCATCATTGGGCAATATAAACTGGCAACCCCAACACAGCATCGCTGAGATAATATACGAATGGAAAAAGAATTGTCCATGGAAAGATAAAAGGAGCAGGATTGTAAAAACAATCTGGGACACCATTCCTCACTCTTTACTTTGGAGAATTTGGCTTGCAAGGAATAAAAGGATCTTTCAAAACAAGGATATCAGTGTACAATCAACTTGCAGCAAAGCCCATATCTTGGCCCAAGAGGCAATAGCAGCCAAACAAAAAGGAAAAATCCAAATAGAAGACTATACAGTGGAGGAAAGACTAGTCATTAGTCACATTCTGGAGCGACCTGGTCAAAGACAGGAGACACAAAAAACTGCCAGACAGCAGCAAGCCCAAACCAAGGATTGGGAGATCAGACTATCAGCCCAAGAATTCAAAGGGTGGTTACAGAACAACAAATGTACAACCTTATTCTTCGATGGTGCATCAAAATCCAACCCAAGCATTGCAGGTGCAGGAGGAGTAATTCTGAATGAGTCTGGGGGGAATATATGCAGCTACGAATGGAGCCTGGGAGAGAAAACAAACAATAATGCAGAGGCATTAGCTCTTTATCAGGGACTATTACAGCTCCAGAACCTAGGTTTCAAAAAATCTTTAGTCTTTGGAGATTTGGCAATCATAATCCGCCTGATGATCTATAACCAACGATCCCCCAATAGCAATCTGCAGCAGCACATTGAACGCATCAAGCTCCTCCTCAAGCACTTTGACGAGATCAAATTTTACCACATTCTTCGCACTCTAAACAAAGAGGTAGATCAGAGGGCGAATAATGCAGTAAGAAGGTCGATGGGATTGCTAAGTTGCAATAACATCCTAAGTTTCCAACCTCTGCCATGAAAAAGAACAATGACAGCTCAGTTCTGCTACGCTTGGTCAAACAAGCTTGCGAAGAGCATGGTCTTCTCAGGAGAAGGACGCCAAACAGACATCGCAGCACACAAAAGCAGAGCCACTTGATCCTTGAAAGAAATAATCACCTGCCAACAACTGATAACGATCACTTCAACGCCGATATCAGCAGAAAATACTCAGTTAAGAAGGATTATCTCAGAGATTTGGCTCAGACCGCTATCTCCCTCGTGATTCTGAGCCAATCTTGGGAACCTAACCACTGCTCGACCCGCTCTATAAAAATCACGTTTAGCACCAGGGAAATTGCCCAAGAAGATCAAGACTTAGAGCAACAGCCCCATTCTGGAGCAAGCGAGCCACCTCAGAATCATAGGTGGGCAACTTTTCTGGTATCGAAATCTGACTTATTGCTCAGTTTTAGTCTAACTAGTGTTATTGTGAACTACAGGGAAGACAAAGGCAGTTCCAGCAAGGTCCCTATCCCTGCAGTTCTCCTCTTGACCCTCATTTCTCCTCCCCCTCTCACTCTTGGCCTCGTATCCCCCCTCTTCTCCCCTCTGAATCATCCATGCCTCGCCCCCCCTTGCAGCTTCAGGTATCTGGGCATCTACTCAGTCTCGAGCCGTGGACTCCCCTCTCAAATCCTCATCAGAACGGAATCTCCCGCGCCTCTCAGTCATTCCCCCTCCAGTTCCCTTAGTACCCGCCCCCTGGACAACTCTCTGCTCTGTAATTATCCTGCCCTCTCTTGCTATATCAAGCACCCGAGCCCTTTCTCGGCTTCAGGTTGTGGACCTCTCATTAAAATCTCAAGCAATTCGGTCGCTCCCGGGTTCCCCACCTACTCTCCTGCCAGCTTCTTTGGTCTCTGCTCCCCTGACAGATTACAACGCATTGCCTCTAATATTTCCCCTCATAACGCCTTCAATTTTTTCATTTACAAAGCCTCTGTCTCCAACCACTTCACTAGCTGTTTCCTCTTACCATCAATGGCGCGCAGCGAAGACTGTTTTCACTGTGCTGACTTACAGGCTGAGCTGGAGGAAATAAGGGCTCAGCAAACCATCCTGGACGACAAACAAAAATTACTGGACTCAAGACTTGAAGAGCACGACAGACAGTTGGACGAGCAGAACAAAAGGATCTATGAACAGGAGCGAATTATGACCGAGAAATACAAGGCTGAAATTCAGTTGTTTATGCATAAGGCAGCTTCCCTCCAAGAGCAGTTCAGGCAGGTCATCAACCGCTGCGCCCATGCCGAGGAATCAATCTCCATACTGAAATTCATGATGGAAAAGAAAAACGCCATTGCCACCAGTTCCTCCAGCGTCAAGCAAGAAAAAGATGAACAGCCAGAGGAATCAACGGCAAGGCATATCCAGCACATCATGATAGACTAAATGAAATGTCAATGTATCTTTTTGTTATTCTCCTTCATCAGGATCTATAGTAGTTCTGTTCTAGATAATAGTAGAAACAGTAAAGAAAGGATCAAGGAGGTAGTCTCTTTTTGTAAACCCCTTGATCCTAAGCATTTATCACATATTATGTACCAGTGGAGACTGAATCCCTGGATTTTTTTTTCAGAATCTAATATATAGCAACCGAACTTTTTAAAAAAATAATTCTAACACACCCCCTTAATGAGTTCTTGTCTCAGTCTCTATCAATTAGGTCTCCATCGTCATCTAATCCTTTGTAACATTTGTTCCACCGAGAATAGAAGAACCTCCTTATTAGCAAAGTCTATATCTAGTCCAACCTGGCACTTTAGCCTTCTACCTCGATCATGTAGTCATCACTAAACTATCAAACTCCATATAAAGGAATAATCATCCACCAAAATACATGGATACCTAACCACTACAATCGTTATTCTAATAGGATGTACTTTGGGTACATCGTTCATTCATTTTCTTAATGGACTTATTCTTGATGCGCATAAATATTTCAAGTTTCTAGCCACCTCCCACAGTCTACAACCAACACAATCCACTTAAATTTGACTAAACCCTTGAAGATAATGGGTCTTCCTAACGATTTTCAAGATTTATATGCTCTCCATTTCAGATTGAATCCATTCAACTGAAAGGATCGACCTCTTCTCAACAAATGATATATGACTAATTTCTCTTCCAATGACCTACTATCAACACTTCTTCATCATGAAGAGGATGATGCTAAGAACCAATTGCATGGAATTTGGTGAAACAACTACTTCAATGGCATGAGAACAACCATCCTCCCAAGTTTCAATTAGTTTTCTCCATTAATAATTTATAATTGGATTTCCCCTTTTTTTCTAATATAGGATCTGACTCAACTCATATCATTGGAATGGATGAACCAACAGATAGTTTGTTGGTTAGACAACAGGAGAAGCTTGGACAAAAAGGTTTGTTCCCATATTTTCTCTCTTGTTAAATATCAAGTTTTTTTGGAGAATAAAATGGAGCCCTTGGATGTGAAGGAAAGAATTACAAAATCATAGCCATGACCTCCAATGTTGCATTTTGTTCCTTCTCATTCTAATTTAATTTATTTCTAGACATTTTCTTTTGCACTAAGTGACATCAATTATTCTGTCATACTTGGTACAAATTTGTGAAGGGTCTCATAAGCGTTGCAATTTTAGGAGAAGTTTGTTTTCTAAGTTAAATCACATGTCAGAGAAGTTTGTATCTTTTATATACAATCTATTCATGGTTGGTATTTTGCAAGAAAATTCTTTTTTTATTGGAATTATGAGATATGTTTATATCAATTGTATTTGTTTGAATCTAAACACATGAAGCTATGTTAAAAACTAGTATGTTATAATATACACAATTAAATGTGATAAATTAGAAATAATATTAGGGTTTATATTTAATACATGGGAAAGTGTTTAAAAGAAAAGAAATTCAATATAATTTATTTATTTATTTATGTCAACTTATTTTTGCGTCAATAGAATTATAGATTATGGAAGTCATGAGCAATGATAATTATTTTTGAAATTTTGTTTTTATTTCTTAAGACATCGTCTTGAATAGTTAAATTAAGATTGATAAATGCGTGTATATATATGTTAATGGCTTAGCTTAATTGATTTTCATAGATATTTTGAAAATGGGTTGTTTTCCCTTTTGTTATTATAACAATGTTAATATTTTTCCTTAGCTTGTATATAATAAAAATATACATTTGATCATTTAAGGGTAATGATACTTTAAATGTCTTATTTCATATTTTAGTTGTATCAAAAATTCCTTTTAATTTTAGTTGTCATAGCATCTTCAACATTATTTGTAAAGAATTGCGAGAGAGGACATTATTTTTACAAACCAAAACTATGTCGACTATCATACACATATTCAACAAATAAGTGTACACTTATATATGCATCAAACTTTCCCTTAAGATAGAAGCAATATCTTAGCAAACTAACAAGTGGTTGAGAGAATATCTCAACCACATACCAAAATAGGGACCAATGAGTTGGAGAGAATCTATCATATCAAACTAGATGTAACAACCTCCTAAAACAAAGAAAGAGACTCCTTAAATAGTGGCAAACTGATGCGGATGGTTACGAAAAATGATATAGTTTAGAATTAGACTAATGTTTCACTTAAAAACAATTAGCTATGCATTAATAAGATTATGTACGTGTATTCTTCTCGAGGGTCCCACTGGTTTAACCAATCATCGTCGGTCTTACTTTGACTTCTTACTCCCCGAGTGCTTCAATCTCCACCATTGATCTGACTTCTTCAGATCCGATGAATATCGCGTTGTATCACGCGCCAACTAGCCAAATAATCCCCACTGTCGATCTGTCCCATTCGATCCAACGGTTATCGCGCAATCTCGTGTGAATTCTTGCCTGACTGATATCAGGTTGAGAGCGTGCGAGAAAAGTGGTTTTCCCATGCTACGTGTCACCAACTTAGGTTAATCGCACAAATTGGAAAAATACCATTTACCATCTATTTTCCACGCGATATACCACTTACTGTTCTCCAAATACTACCCATGTGCTTAATACAAAACCCTTAATAAATGTGCTTAATACCATTTAGCGCCTAATCTTGGTATTAACCCTTAATGCTAATTGACTGTAATCAACAATAAACACATAAATGGAAATAATACCCGATTAGGGTACAAAACACCAATACACAAATTCAAGAGAAATTATGCACCAGGAATAACACGCAACACCACACTTAATCAATTATTCAATAATATAGAAATTACAGAGTCTTCGCCCTCTCGGCTCGATTACAACAATTTGCCTGACCTCTGTCTCACTCTCCAACCCTCTCTCTCTCTCTCAATCTCTTGCTATCTCACTCTATCATTCCATCTAAATCTCATTACATTCTTTTCCTTTCTTTTATGGATCGAACCCTATCCTAAGAACATTGACAACTCAATCTCTATTTTTATCAGCTCAACTATTAAATCCCTATTCTCAAGCTCTGACATACACCTATCCTAACACTTATCTCTTGTTCTAAAATAATAAAATGATTTAATTATTACAATAATTGAGATAAATATCAATTTGAGAGATCCAATCCTCGCTACTAAATTGATTTTGACCACTCAGGTCAATGAAATTCATCTCATGTTAGCCAACATGTGAACATACAATCACATTGCTAGCTAAGTCTGGATGCTCCTGCATCAGACTCCCGAGGAAGAAAAGAAACATTCATCAGACTTTCAGGGTTTACTCCATACTTTTGCAACTATGCTACTGTCAACCAACTGGCATCCTCCATTGGTTGTCCCCTCCATTTGACTAGATACTATAAATAAGCATGTCCTCTGGTTCTTTTAATTATTCTTTTCTCCAGAACAACTTCCACCTCCTTCTTGACTATTTTAGGCATTTGTTCTTCCCAATGTATAGTTTGTTCTTCATCTTCTACAGGTTCATTATGTATCTCTGTCTCTGTCTCGTTGTATGGATATAAATCTGCAACATTAAAGATAGGTGATATTCCAATCCCTTCTGGCAATTCAATTTCATAAGAATTGGTTGAAAACTTCCTCACAATTCTGCATGGCCCTATCTTTTTCATCTTTAGTTTATTATAAGTCCCAACAGGAAGCCTTTCTTTCCTCAAGTGTACCATCACTAGATCTCCCACTTGGAATTCTTTTTCCTTTCGCTTCATATTAGCTCTCTATTTGTATTTTCCACTGCTTTCCTGCAATTTATCTTTCACATCTTCTTGTAGTCTCTGCATCTGCTCTACAAACTCTTCAGCCTTTGCACTTCTTGTCTCTTGTTTGTTCAAATTTCTGAGCTCATACACACCTCTTGGATTCATCCCAAAAATAATCTGAAAGAGACTCATCCTAGTACTCTGGTTAGGAGTGTCATTATAAGCAAACTCAGCTTGAGCAAGTGTTAAATCCCACTGCTTAGGATTTTGATACACCAAACTTCTCAATATGCTTCCCAAGCTTCTGTTTACCACTTCGTTCTATCCATCTATTTGAGGGTGATATGCTGAACTAAAACTAAGGTTGGTACTTATTTTCTTCCAAAGAGTTCTCCAAAATGCCCAACAAACTTTGTATCCAATGAAATGTGCCATTTTAGAAAATCTATCTACCACAACATAAATGGAATCATTTCATCTTTGAGTTCTAGGTAATCCAAAAACAAAATCCATACTAACTGCATCCCATGGTCGGTCTGGTATTGGTAATGGCTGGTACAATCATGTATTTTGGCTTCTCCCCTTAGCACGCTGACAGATCTTGCACTTCTCAACAAATTTCTTAACATCAGTTTGCATCTTTGGCCAGTAGTAAAAAGCATTTACCTGAGCAAAGGCTTTGTCTTGTCCAAAGTGCCCAGATAACCCTCCACTGTGTTTCTCCTTAATTATGTTTTCCCTCATAGAACATTTGGGAATGCATTGTTTGTTACCTTTAAACAGTAAACCTCCTTAGATAAGGTAATCTAACCACTGGCTTCTATTATGAATTGACGGATTTTGTACAACTGCATAAATATCTTTAAATTTTGCATCATCTTTATACATATCAACCATTTCTTCAAATCCTACAACACCAACTCTTAATTCTTGCACAATGAAATTTAGCCTTCTTAAAGAATCAACAACTTTGTTCAACTTACCACTTGTATGTTTTATCACAAAAGTAAAACTCTGTAAAAGCACTGCCCACTTGGCATGCTTTTGATTCAATTTTGGTTGCTTGTTTATAAACTACAATGCATGATTATCATAATACAATACAAACTCCTTTGGTAGTAAATAATGTCTCCATTTTTTTAAAGCTTGCACAATAGCATAAAATTCTTTATCATAAGAAGAATATTTCTTCTTAGCTTCATTTAGTTTCTCACTAAAGTATGCTATTGGTCTCTGTTCCTAACTTAAAATTGCTCCAATTGTAACTCCACTAGCATCAATTTCAACTTGAAAAACTTTTCCAAAATCAGGCAAAGCTAAAACTGGTTTTTCTGTAATTTTCTTCTTCAACAACTTAAAATTTCTGTCTGCTGCTTCTGTCCACTTGAATGGCTGATTAGTCTCTTTGATTGTTTCAATAATTGGTGCACAAATCTGACTAAAACTTCTGATAAATTTTCTATAAAAACTTTGCAAGACCATGAAAGCTTCTTACCTCAAATATGTTTCTTGGAATAAGCCAGTTCCAAATTGCTTGGACTTTCTCTGGATCCATTTTCAGGCCTTCTTTAGAAGCTACAAATCCCAAATAGATTAATTCTTCTTTCATGAAACTACATTTCTTCAAATTTATTAGCAATTTCTCTTTCTTCAGAGTTCTTAGAACCAACTTAAGATGCTCCAAATGTTCTTCTTTGCTTCTACTGAAAACTAGAATATCATCAATATAAACAATGACAAACTTGCCTACATATTCCTTCAAGACTTCATTCATCAATCTCATGAATGTGTTGGGTACATTAGTGAGTCCAAAATGCATACTGACCACTCATACAACCCACTGTTTGTTTTAAATGCAACCTTCCATTCATCTGCTTCTCTAATACTTATTTGATGATATCCACTTTTCAGATCTATCTTAGTAAAATAATTTGACACACTTAAACAATCCATCAAATCATCCATTCGTAGTAAAGGAAAATGATACTTGAGTGTGATTTTGTTGATGGCTCTGGTCTGTGCACATGCACCACTCACCTCCTTTCTTTGGACTAAGTACTGTTGGTACAACACATGGACTAAGACTCTCTTTGATTAATCCCTTATCCATCAGTTCTTGCACTTCTCTCCCAACTTCTGCATTCTCCTGAGGAGTCAATCTGTATGTTGCTTTGTTTGGCAAACTTGCTCCAGGTATCAGGTCAATGTGATGACTAATACTCTTGATTGGTGGCAATGCATTTGGCAACTCATCCACAATAATATCAGCAAAATCATTCAACAGAGTTTTGATTGCTTCAGATAAATCATCTAAGTTTGTAGAAGTCAAAATTACCTTAGGTCTCCTTATGACAGCAAAATGCATTTCTTCACCTTTTCCAACTTCTTGCAACAACTCCTTTCTACTCATCAGCATAACACTATTTCTAGTTGTTCCTTTGTCTGCTTCATCTTTTAATGGCAGCAATGTATGCTTCACTCCATCCTTCTCCAAGGTATAGGTGTTTCTTCTACCATCATGAATGGCTTTTCTATCAAACTGCCAAGGTCTTCCCCGCAATACATGGCATACATCCATTGAAATTACATCACATAATACCACATCCTTGTAAGTACCACTCTGGATTTCTACTTTTCATTTTTCTGTCACAATAAGTTGGTGTCCTTTTTGCAGCCATGATACTTTGTAAGGAGTACGGTGTACTGTTTTCAGTAATCCTAACTTTGCCGCCATTTATGTAGAAACAAGGTTATCCGTGCTTCCACTATCAATTATCACTTTACAACATTTTCCTTTGGACTTGCATGTAGGTCTAAATGAACTCTTCCTCTGAGCTGGTTCTCCTGTCTCTTTCTCTACTTTAAGCAATACCCTTTTCAATAACAAAGATTCTCCTAATTCAGGTGATTCTTCCTTATTTGTAATTTGAGGTTTTTCTTCCTTTGCCTCAGCCACATGCACATTTCGTTGAGTTGTTGCTTTATTATGAGGATAGTCCCATGATCCATGTCCCCATTCTCCACATGTATAACATCGAATTTCTCTTCCTTGACCTCTTCCTTTGGGTGAAAATCTCCCTTTACTAAAGTCTCCTCTCTTTGGTGGTCTACTACTTGAACCTCCTACTTCCCCCTGAGGGTGCTGAAATCTTGATCTGGCAGTTCCTCTACCTCTTGCTGAACTTTTACCTCTGTTCCTCTGATTTTATTTTCTCAACATCTTTTCCTTTGCTTTCAAAGCTACTTGATGGGCATCTTCAATTGTCTTCAGACTCAGCAAGTTGATTTCATCCCGTATGTCATATCTCAAGCCATTGATGTACCTTGCCACCTTTTCTACGTCATCCTCTACATGTACTGCTCTAATGCTCGGCTTATAGAATTCTTCGGTATATTCTTTGACAATCATTCCTTTTTGTATCAAATTTTGCAAATGTCTGAAAAGATTTAACTGATAATCTTTTGGCATAAATTCAGCTTTCAATCTACTCACCATTTTATCCCATTGTTTGATCTTGGGCCTCCCCTTTCTTGCTCTGGATGTTTGTAGTTCATCCCACTAGATAGTTGCATGACCCTTCAATCTGGTAACTGCAAATTTCACCTTCTTTTTATCATCAACCTCCTCATAGTCGAAATACTTGTCTAATGAACTGATCCAGTCCATCAACTCTTCTACATTGAGATTCCCGTCATACAAAGGTATATCCACCTTTGGTCTTCCACTTGCTTTGGCCAATATCTTGAAAACTTTGGTAGCTTCGCTTTCATCCTCTTCTTCTTCCTCGGAAGATTCTTCTGCAGCACTGACATCTCCTTCATCAAGTTCTCTCCTTTGAGCAGTTTCCATATTCTCCATCCTTGTGTGCAAGTTTCGAATCTCTTCCAACAGAACTGCATTCGCTACAGGTCTCCCTGACCTATGTCAGCTCCTCTCTTAGGTGGCATGTTTACTGTAGCAGAATTAATCCTTGGGCTCTGATACCAAATGATGTGGATGGTTACCAAAATTGATGTGGTAGTCTAGAATTAGACTAATGGTTCACTTAAAAACCAATCAGTTGCGCATTAATAAGACTATGTACATGTATTATTCTCGAGGGTCCCGCTTGTCTAACCAATCACTGTCGGTCTTACTTTGACTTCTTACTCCCCAAGTGCTTCAATCTCCATCGTTGATCTGACTTCTTCAGATCCGACGAATATCGCATCGTATCACGAGCCAACTAGCCGCACGATCTCCACCGTCAATCTGTCCCATTCGATCCAACGGTTATTGTGCAATCTTGCGTGAATTCTTGCTCGACCGATATCAGGTTGAGAGCTCACAAGAATAGTGGTTTTCCCATGCTACGTGCCACCAACTTAGGTTAATCACGCTAATTGTAAAAATACCATTTACCATCTATTTTCCATGCGATATACCACTTATTGTTCTCCAAATACTACCCACGTGCTTAATACAGAATCCTTAATAAATGTGCTTAATACGATTTAGCACCTAATATCGGTATTAACCCTTATCGCTAATTGATTGTAATCAACAATAAACACATAAATGGAAATAATACCCGATTAGGGTACAAAACGTCGATATCCGGATTCAAGAGAAATTCTGCACCAGGAATAACACGCAACACCACACTTAATCAATTATTCAATAATATAGAAATTACAAAGTCTTGGCCCTTTCGGCTCGATTACAACAATATGTTTGACCTCTGTCTCACTCTCCAACCCTATCTCTCTCTCTCAATCTCTCGCTTTCTCACTCTATCATTCCATCTAAATCTCATTACATTTGTTTCCTTTCTTTTATGGATCGAATCCTATCCTAACAACATTGACAACTCAATCTCTATTTTTATCAGCTCAACTATTAAATCCCTATTCTCAAGCTTTGATACACACCTATCCTAACACTTATCTCTTGTTCTATAAATAATACAATGATTTAATTATTACAATAATTGAGATAAATATCAATTTGAGAGATCCAACCCTCTCTACTAAATTGATTTTGACCACTCAGGTCAATGAAATTCATCTCATGTTAGCCACAACATGTGAACATACAATCACATTGTTGGCTAAGTCCAGATGCTCTTGCATCACAAACTCTACCTCACAACAACTAATAATAACAATCATAAATATGATCTCACATAAGTAAAGTAGGAGTTAAATGCTCCCCCTTTATGAATATTTATCTTAATCTCTATTAGAGTAGGTCTTCACAATCTTCTAGTCCTCTGTAACATTTGCCCCACCATGAATAGAAGAAACTATAATTAGCAAAGTCCATATCATGTCCAACCCTTGCACTTTGACATTATATCTCAATCATGTAGTCAACACTAAACTATCGTTGTGCATATAAAGGAAGATCCATACACAAAAATATGTGACTACATAACCATTGCAATTATTGGTCTAATGAGATGTCCTTCATGTCCATTATTCATTCAACTTCTTGATGACCTTCTCCTAAATGTACATAAAAATTATGGTTTCCAGTCACTTCCAATAGCCTACAACCAACACGGTCCATTTAAATTTGAGAAATCCCTTAAAGACAGTGGCTCTTCCTTTCAATGTTCAAGATCCATTTACACACCATTGTACATTGGATACATTTGGCCTAATGGCTCCAACTCGTATTGACAAATGGTATGTGACTGATTTCTCTTCCAGTGACCTATTATCAACTCTTCTTCATGATGGAAAGGATGATGCCAAAAATAAATCACATTGCATTGGCAAAACAACTACTTCCTTGACAAGTGGACAATCACCCACCTGAATTTCAACTGAATTTCAACTAGTTTATTCCATTATTAGTTTCTAATTGTTTCTTTCTATTTGCCTTATGATACATGATGTGATTCAACTCATATCATTAGAATGGATAAACTAACTGGAAATTTGCTAATCATCCCAAGAGAGAGCTTGGACATCAAAATTTGTTCCCATAATCTCTCTTATTGAATGTCAAGTTTTAATAGAGAAGAAAATGAAACCTTTAAATGTGAAAAAAAAAAATTAAAAAATGTGCCCATGGCCTCCAATGTTGTAATTGCAGAATCTCAATAGGTTCCTTTTTATTTCAATTTGATTTATTTCTAAAAAAATTGTTTCACACTAAGTGACGTCATGATCTTCTCATAACCACTGCAAATTTGTGAGAGGCCTCATAGTCACTGCAATTTTGTGAGAGGTATATTTTGTCATCTTTTATATAAGTTGGATAATTCGTTCATGTTTGGAATTTTGTAAGAGGATTGTGTTTTAGCTTGGAAGCGTGTTTATATAATTTATAACCATTTGAATCTAAACGTATGGGGTTAGGTTGAAAATTGATTGTGTTAGAATATATACAATTAAATTCATTGATATAAATTAAAAATAATATTTAGATTTATATTGAATATGTGGAAAAGTGTAAAAGTAAATTTATGTGAAAAAATGCAAAAATAAATTTAAAAACGAAAAGAAATTAATATTTTTTAAAATAGTATTTATATAATTTTATACATATATCAAAAACATTTCCCTATATTATAAAATTTATAAATTTATTTATCTTAATTATGTTTGATGGAATAGAAGTGTAGATGATAGAAATGATGAGTAATAATATATATTTTAGAAATATTATTTTTGTTTGTGTAAGACACTTTTTTGAATAGTTAAATTAAGATTAATAAGTTTGTGTATACATAATGTTAAGGGTTCAGTTTAATTGATTTTTATCAATATTTTGATATTGGGATTTATGTTTTATTTTCTTATTATAATAATGTTAATATTTTTTTCATCTATATACATTAGAAATATATATTTTTAACTTTTTAAATTAAGGGTATGGATATTTCACTTATGAGATGTAGAACAATCAGTGGTAAGGTGTTTTGTTAAGGCATGCCTTGTGTGAAGGTTGTCGATTCAAAACTCTATGGGTACAAAAAATCCAACTATGTTAACTGTTTGTGTGGTCCAATTCAAGTGCGAGTTTCGGGTGATTTGGATGGCTCAAATGCCCCTAGGTTGCAGTTTCTTAGCCATAATCTAGTTCCACAAGTCAAAGGGCAATGATACTTTTATTATCTTATTCTATATTTTAGTTGAATCAAAACTTCTCTTTAATTTGAGTTGTCATTGTATCTTTAATGTTATAACTAAATAATTGGGAGAGTAAGCATTATTCAACAAACAAAAACTATATTGATTGTTCATGTACATTATCCAACAAATAATCGTTTTATAAATGCATCAAACTTTGCCTCAAGATAGAAACAATATCTTATCAAACTAACAACTTGTTGAGAGGTTAATTCAACCATACACCAAAATAGGGGCCAACTAGTTGTAGAGAGTCTCTCATATCAAACTAGATCCAGCGATCTCCTAAAACATTGAAAGGGACTCCTTATGATCTAAAATAGGATAAGTAGGAGTTAATAATTCCAATGCTCCCCCTTAATGAGTTCTTGTCTCAATCTCCATTACGTCAAGTATTCATCATTACCCTATTTATCTACAACGTTTACTCCACCATAAATAGAAGAACCTCCTAATTAGAAAAGCCCATATCAAGTCCAACCTAGCACTTTGATATTGTACCTCAATCATGTAATCATCACCAAACTATCAAAGTCCATATAAAGGAATAACCATCCACCAAAATACATGGAAATCGAAGCATTGTAATTGTCGGTCTAATAGGATGTCCTTTAGGTACATGGTTTATTCAACTTATTGATGAACTTCTCCTATATGTACATAAACAATTTGATTTCTGATTACCTCCCAGAGTCTACAACCAACACAATCCACTTAAATTTGAGCAGGCCCTTGAAGGCAATGAGTCCTCCTAACAACATTCAAGATCCATTTACTCGTTATTTTATATTAGACCTATTTAGCCCAATGAGTCCACTTCATATCAACAAATTATATGTGATATATTATACTTCTAGTGACTTATTATTGGCACTTCTTCATCATGGACAAAATGATAGCAAGAAAAAATCACATGGCATTGGTGAAGCAACTACTTTATTGACAGTGAAACAATTGCATGCACTTGATTTTCAACTAGTTTTTTATTGGTTTTTTTCATTTGTTATCCAACACAAGATGTGATTCAAGTCAAATCATTAGAATGGATTAACCAACTATAGTTTATTGATTAGCCAATGGGAGAAGCTTGAATATAAAGGTTTGCTCCCATAGTCTCTCTCTGGTTGAATATAAAGTGTTATTGGAGAAGAAAATGAGACATGAAGGAAAGAATTACAATATCATAGTCATGGCCTCCAATATTGCATCAAAATTCCATATGTAGAGGATTTTAGTTTGTTCATTCTCATTCCAATTTGATTTATTTCTAAAAGTTTCATTTTGCACTGAGTGGCATTATGCTTCCCTCATAGTTGTCACAAATTTGTGAGAGGTCTCTTAATCACCACAAATTTGTGAGAGACCTAGTTTGTAAGTTAAACTCTATGAGAGAAGTTTATTTTATAAATGTTGGATAATCTATTCATGGTTGGAATTTTGGAAGGTGAATGTTTTTTAGTTGGAATTCTGAGAAATATTTATATATTATTTATATATGTTTAAATCTAAATACCTGAAGCTATGTTGAAAAATGCTTATGTTAAAATATACATAATTAAATTCAATGGTATGACAACGGGACGTAAAATAGACAGTGATGGGATGTATTGTTAAGTCACTCTGTGATGTGAAGGTCACTGGTTTGAAACTTTGTGGGCAAAATCCTTTCATGTTAAGGGTTGGTGTGGCCCAGCCTGAGTGTGATCCTCAGGTGAGTTTGACAGCTTAAATGCCCTTGGGTCACAGTTTCTCAAGCCAAAGGTTAGGAGTGCAGTCATCTCAGGACTCACACAACTTAGCAAACAAAAAAAAATCAATGATATAAATTAAAAATAATATTTAGAATTTATATTAAATGTTGTAGAAAAGTGTAATAATAATAATAATAACAGATAAATTTTAAATTTTATTTAAATAAATTTTGATTATGTTATAAAATTTATTTATTTCAAAATATTTTTGAGTTAATAGACTTATAGAATATAGAAGTGATGAGCAATGACACTTTATTTTAGAACTTGCTTTTATTTCCCATGACAATATTTTTGAATAATTGAATTTAGATTGATAAAATTATATGTATATATGTTAAGAGTTTAGCTCAATTGATTCTCATTAATATTTTGAAATTGGAATATATTTTATATCATTAATATTTTGAAATTGGAATATATTTGATATCTTTTTATTATAACAATGTTAATTTTTTTCTATAACATACATATAATAAGAAGATAACTTTGACCTTTTAAATAAAGTTAATGATATTTTAAATGTATCATTCTATGTTTTTATTGCATCAAAACTTTTCTTTAATTTGAGTTACCATGGTATCTTTAATGTTATCTATAGAGAAATGGGAGAGTAGATAATATTTCTACAAAGAAAAACTATATTGAACGTTCACATACATTATTCAACGAATAATTATATATTTATAAATATATTAAACTTTCCTTAAGATGAAACATTATCTTAGCAAACTAAAAAATTGTTGAGAATGTATCTCAACCAAAGGCCAAAATAGGGGCCAAATAGTTAGAGAGAATTTCTCATATATACTAGATACAACAACCTCTTTAAACATAGATATAGTCCCTTATGTAGAGACAAACTCTACCTCCCAATAACCAATGATAATAATCACAAATATGATCTCACATGGGATAAATAGGATTTATTAATTTCAATGCTCCCCCTTAACAAGTTCTTGTCTCAATCTCTATTAGTCAAGTCTTCATCAACACCCTATTTCTCTGAAAAATTTACTGCACCATGAATCGAAAAACCTCCTAATTATCAAAGTCCATATTATTCCAACTTGGCACTTTGACCTTGTACCTCAATCATGTATTCATCTTCAAACTATCAAAGTCCATAAAAATGAATAATCGTCCACCAGAATACATGTTAGGTACCTATAATACTAGTATAGCCCCTATATTTTATTATTGTGCCCAATAGAATCTCACTATTATTATTGTTGTGCCATTACATTATTATTGTTATGTAAGCCCTAATTATATTTTGACCCTTTAGACTCCTATATATAGCAAGGATGTATTTTCATTTGAATCATCCAAGAAATGTTCATTTATATTATGTAAAGGGAGGTTTCTACCTAAAATTGGCTTATTATATAGTTTTTTTTTTTTTTTTATTATCTATCTTTTCTTATGTTTCTGTGTTATGTTGATATGGTTACATAACGTTTGGTTTTAGAGCTCTTAATCTTAGGGTTTTGCTACTTCAAACGAGACATCATGGAATTTTTGCTATAACATATTATATGTGGAGCTTCAACCATGAAATTTTTACCACATCGAGACAAAATATTGACGAGTTACAATTTCAGACCTTGATTCACAACATTTTCAGAGATATGGTCTAGGGAATTTAGGGTTTCTGTAAGCTCCCAAATTCAATATCAAATAAGTGTCTGAGGGAAAATTGGCATAACTTTCTCTTTGAGCATCAGATTTGAATTTCATAAAAAGTGATTGAAATTTCACGAAATGTAGTTTTTCACATATGGTTTTTAGAGTTGAATATTAAAACAGTGACATGTGGCATCCCTTACAAGTTCTCTCTATTGAATCAATCCATAATCATGCCATCGTGGGAGATTTGACATAAATTTATCTTGAAGAATCCAATCTTAGTCTAATTGGTGGGGTTGGAAATAAGACATAAAGGGCTACCATAGGATGAAATTTTAGACATTGGGAGGCTGAAATAATAGAGATACAACAATTTCAAGGTCAGCCTTATCAACGAGAGCAAAATCAAGCTCTTAAAAGGTGTGTATTTTTATATTTGCATAACTTTTGTTTGAAAAAATAGTTTAAAGTGATTCAAAGCGCATAGTGAAGCATAGACATCATTAATTGGTTCCAAAATTCCTCCCAAACAAAAAAAATTATACACCCATTAAGCCCTCAAAAATATCTACTATGACGCTTGAAGAAGAGGAAATATAACACGACATCAAAATTAAGGAAACAAGTGCAAGAATTTTCATTCTCACAAAGAGCAACCAAAAATGAATTTTAAGCTATCATGAATGCTAATATGGATCGTTTAGAAGCAAAAATAAAAGGGGCCATGGAAGGTTTGAAGAATGGTTTATAAACAAAAATGGAAGGTTTGAAGGAAGGTTTGAAAAAGTTGCTACAAGAAATGCTTCCTGGCAGTGACAAGGTAGTCCATGAAACTCATGATGAGACCAAAAGGAATGTGAATCATGATTTTATAGACTCTAATTCTGGGTTGAAGACCAACCATATTCCAAAGATTGATATGAGGAAGTTTGATGGCAAGGATATGGTAATATGGATACTATAGTTGGAGAAATTATTTGATCTACACGATGTGCAACACACACAAAAAGTACGCATTGCATCTTTATATTTAGAATACCATCAGTTTGTGTGGTATCAATGGCTTTGTTCTCGTAAATCACTTGTCACTTGGATAATTTTTATGAAGGAATTTATATCGCATAATGAGGATACAAAGAGTAATACCTTATTTAGCCAATTGATAAATCTCAAACAAAGGGGTTCAATTGTGGAGCACATTGAGGACTTCCAAAAAGTGAATATCAAGGTAACTGATATTACAAAGGAGAATTTGATTGATGTCCTCCTAGGTACGTTAAAGGATAACATTCACCATGAAATTCACCAGCAGGAACCTAAGTCATTAAAGGATGTATTTAGGGTGGCAAGAAAAGTTGAAAGCCAAATAATGTCAACAAAGAGGTCTACCAATCACATCTATAAATATAGAACTGTTGTAGCTCATTTTCTTCCACAACCTACAAGGTTCACACTAAAACAACTAGAGGAAAAAAGAGAAAAAAGGGATTTGTTATAATTGTGATAGAAAATACATTAAAGGTAATAAGTGTGCTCAGAAGAAATTATTTTACATAGATTATGAATAGGAGGAAGAAAAGGAATAAGAAACATCAAAAGAAGAAGATATACACCGAGAACCAACCCCAAGGGTTGAAAAAGAAGAAATAAATTTGACCATACCTTATAATGCATTGGCAAGAATTACCACTCCTCAAACTCTCAAGATAGAAGGATATATCAAGACAAAAAGGTAGTAATGTTGAGTGATTCATGTAGTACCCATAATTTTATTCATTGTAAGATAGCCAAGGATTTAAATTGCTTTCAATATCTAGCACCAAATTGTCAAGTGATGGTTGCAAATGGAGGAACTATAAACTACTGAGGTAAGTGCCATAATATCAATCTAACCATGGGGGAATATGTTCTAAATAGTCCAATGCTTTTCATTCCAATGGGTGGTGTTGATGTTGTATTAAGAGTCCAATGGTGACGATATTTGGGGATGATAACTTTTAATTTTTAAGAAATTTTCTTGAATTTTTTATGGGAAGCAAAGGAAACTAAATTAAGGGGTATCTTAGGGAAACCTGGGAAGATAATAAACTCTAATGACATGACAAATATTTTGAAGAAGGAACAATGAGGGGCAATTTCACAATTATTCTCACTAGATGTTCAAACGTCGAAGTCATCCATTTCTCTAGATCTCCAAAGAGTCCTTAACAATCATTCCAAGGAATTTGGGACTCCCAAAGGTCTCCCACATATTCGTGATCATGATCATAGCTCTACACGATACCTGAGGTATCACTACTACTATAGTTTCATTAATCTAAGAAAAATGGTGTCAAAAGGTAATCTCTCAAATTGGAAAGTTTGTTCTCTTCATGGGTTGGTCAAAAGGTGAAAGGAAGGTCACTACAACCACCACAACCTCTACATGAGGTCTCTCTGAATAATATAAGCAAGTGGACAAGATTGTAGAGACATACATAGATATCTTCACTCCGTCAATAGGGGTGCCCCTACATTGCTAAGTCAAACACTCATTTTACCTAATACCTAGTGCTCCTTTACCTAATGGTCCAATATATAAATTATCTCTCTTGGAGAATGAGTAAATAAAATTTCAAATTCATGAGTTCATCCAAAAGGGTTATATTCGACAAAGCTCCTTACCTTGTGGGAGTCCAATTGTATTAGTGATCCGGGTGGCTCCAAGATCAAAGGTAACTTTGAAAAAGCTCAAAATTAAAAGTCCTTAGATTGCATAAAAACTAAGACCAGATAAAAGAGCTCGTCACACGATTTCTAGTGGCATAAACCAAACCTCAATCCGAGTTCATATGCAAAAGTTATGGTCAGTCAAAGTTTTGGTCAACTAGGCCCACTAACTAAATTTGGCAGAGTGCCAACTAAATTTGGAGCCCAGATAAAATTGGAGGACCAGCTAAATTTGGTGGAAGTTAATGAGGCAACAAATTAGCACTTCACAGTGATGGTTTATAGTCGTTGAAAAGGGTGAAATTGTCACCTACTTAAAAATTACAGTGACCCTTCAAAATCAACAAACGGTTTTTGACTCCATTATTCAAAACAATCATTATATATATAATATATATTAAAAAAAAGGAGGTGGCGGGCCACCACCCACTCCACTCCACGCCAACCATATATGTACTAATATATTGCCAACGACCATGTTAATAATAGACCGACGGGGTTTGACCCACACCTACCATGTGGCTGGTCCACCGAAGAGTGGTCTAACAAATGACACCCAACCAAATAATATATCCTGCAAAAAATTAATACAAGGGACCGACCAATGGCAGTGGCCAACAGGGTTTACCCTGGGACCTTTGCCCAACCAATTGCTATTCTAAAATTTAGCCAACCGGAAGGGCCAAGTGGCCACATATTAATTTGTCCACCCAAAAATTAATATAAAAACCCAAATTTTTTATTCGACCTCACAACACGGAGAATGAGAGAGCATAACAAAACCCAAATCAGTCATGGAACCCTGAGCGAGCATGCAAATCGAGAAGGTGGAACCATGCAGTGAAGGAACCTTTAGATTTGGAGCCATTTTTTTATAATTTCATATTCACGCCAAGTTTATACTCAAATGAACTAGAATTTATTCAGGAGTCTAATGGCGTGATTGGTTTTATGATATGAGTAGTAAATTTTTCAAGAGCAGAATGTTGAGGGAAGAACCATCAAGTTGGAATCTTGATGCAAGGATCTGCATGGAATATGAAAGATTACCTAGAGGCCAGAAATTGGAAATTTTTGAACCAGGCCAACTTAATACTCATTTTTCTCAAATTTTGGCAAGGAACGCGATGGTGTGATCAGTTTCTTCATCTGAGTAGATGAATTCCAGTTATCCTGCAAAAGAGAATCTTTGAGGAATCTTTGAGATTCCATGGGAGCCCAAATTTGACCGAGTCAGAAAGGGTTCAAGTTTACAGTCAAATTTCACAAATTTTCACGAGGAATTCAACTGTGCAGTCTGTTTCTTCATTAAAGGTGTGCATTTTTAGGCCATCCTCAGAAGTGGAGGTATAAGATGCATTGATGCCATGTCTTCTTTCGATTTGTTGTTGAGATCCTTGTTTTCCATTTTGTTGGAGGATCCTTGTATGCCACTTCATGTGAGAGTTTGATATTTTGTCATGCTGAAGGAGAGCTTATATGAGTGAGAGTTCTCATAGAAGAACGTCTCGTGGAGAGACATGCCACTCTATTTAAGGGAGTTATTCCTTATATTGACAAAGAACACATCATGTACTCCTCATCATCTTGCAACATTTAATGAAGTGGCCTCCCCACTACTCTTAACACTAGTCCCGAAGATGTAACCTACACTAGGTGAACTATGCTATCAAGTTGTGTCGATTTGATGGTTTCTTTTATATTTCCTCTCCTTTAAAGTATGCTTATGTGGTTTTTCATACTCTTTCACATGCAATTCTGCTAACATCACAGAATTAAAATATCTTGGTTAATTCTGGTAGCTGAGAGAATTCAGATCAAGTTTGGTATCAGAGCGATCTTCTTGCTGATGTGAATTGTGAGTGTGAATACTAGAGATTTAACATGCAACAACAAGGAAAATGAAGAATCACAAAGATCTCTATGAGGCCTTTTAAAGGATGGCAAGTGATGAGACCTGGTATTGCACTAACAATGTTGCAACTCCCAAGGGCTTCTCAACTCAAATTATCAACTTGAGGTTTGTACAAACTTAGAGGTGACAATTTTATATGCATAGTAGGTTAAGTTCTATTCATGTCACCCTTAGTCATGAAATCAAATCAAGGTGTTCAGAGACCACTCCTCCAACTAACTGCAATGAAAACTTCTCGTGAAAGAATAAACAATCATGATTCTAACTACAAAAGTGAAAATGTTGTTCATTTAAATGTAAATGATAATTGACATTGCATGCAAGGAAAAGGATAGTCTATTTGCAGAAGTAGATCATGCTATTATATTGACACATGTAATTAGATCAATAGCCTATTTGTATGTAACATTTATCTCCTCACACTTGGAAATAAGGAATCCTATTTTTAACATGCCTATGACAAAAATACTAATTCTAACTCTGTTTTGCTATCTGATGGTTGCAGTGAGGAAAGGAGGAGGTTGGAGTGGTCTTAGAGTCTTCCTTAATCATAAAATCACAATTTGGGGGCCATTATTCAGCTTAACTATGCTAGGATCAATGTAGGGAGCAAAAATAGTTGAAGGAAACACCACTATAGGAGGTGCTACAGGAGGGTTTGTATTGCTATAGGGGGTGTCCGAGAGTGTTTTAAGGATGGAAGTGTTGTCTTAGAGGTGGATGAAGGTAAAAGGTGATGAATGAAGGATGTGGGATCCCCTTGGCCAAGCCTAGTAGCCTTCAAAGGTTTATCTTGCACCAAAGTTGATGCCAACGGTGTCCTTCAACTGCCTTAACAGAGTGAATTCAGAGACAAAATTTGGAAGCAAGGTAGGGTGCCTAAAGCAAAGGTGGAGAGGTCTAGATGTATGTGAAAATGCGTTCCCACCCTTGCCAATCAGTACAGTTCCTGCAGTTAGCCAAATTCATGCATAAATGACCAATAATGCAGTGAAACAAATTAACATGGAAAAGATGAGTTGAATTTGATTAAGATCTATTCCATCCCACAACACTACTCTAATCCTTCAAGCTAATGACACTAAGTCCTAAGCTATATAGAATAATCAGGAAAACTAACATCTATTAATTTCTAAGAAATCATAAACACATATTTTTGGATTGTGATTGTAGATCTTTCCAATCACTCTTCCCACAAGAGAGGTGATATGCAAGCCCGCAATTACAAGTTTTTATGATTTAACATCTACTGAAACAAGAGAAGGGTTGCAATTATTTGAAACAAGAACAAAAAGGAAATATAAGAGATGGACTAAAGCCTCTAGGTTGGGCCCAAACACAAGGGTTTCAACCCTCCAAAACTAAATTAGATGGAGATCAATGGTAAACTTCTCATTACTAGAAAATAATAGTCTTATATATCATATGAAAGTTAAGAATAACAATGTCAAGCACTAGGATCTCAATAGCTACTCTTATCTACAACAAAAATTTGAATCCTAATGAGCCTTTCAACTCGTTTACTTATACAAAAACAGTTGAAGGGTAGCTTCCTTGAAAGGAGGAATGCTCCCATCCAAAATCTCGAGATGTGTGGATTTGGTTCCCTTTGTCCTTGTCATGCACTTGGAGTTCCTAAATTTTTAATGAACTCGAGTCATTGGAGAGGATTATGTGATCTCAAGCCGAGTTAGGGAGTTAATGAGGTGGGCAAGCTCCCTATATTCTCTCTAGGTGTCTCCATCAAGCCCTTGCATGGTAAATATCTCCAAAAATGCTTCTTTGACTTGCATATTAATCACATTAGGCCATACAATATGAAAAATACCTTTTAGTCTTCCTACTAAGCATATTATGGCTAAAAATGTGATTTAATGTGAGAAAATGAGAGTTTTAAGGGTTGGAAGATAGCACAATGAACTCCAAAAGATACCTATTGATGGCACCCATCATCACCCCCGTGTTCAAGGTGTTTCTCATCATATGAGCAACTAAGTCACTGATATGAAGCTCATCCATGGCCCTAGTGGTCTCTCTGATATCCCAAGGCACTTCAGATGGTATGCCTTCTTGTGGATAGGAACCTGCATTTTCCTCTATGTATGTCCATTATTTTTGTTCCTTTGCTTGGTTTCTTCCTTCTTGTAGGCCCAATAGTAAGGGAGGACTGAGTATGAGCCTTATCCAGTTGATCTTTAGCCTTTGCATGATCCTTTTGTATAGTGGTGTTTTCTCTAAGGCATTCCTTAGTCTTTATGTGGAGTGATTTTCTTTGATTTGTAAACTATGAGGTAGGGCCTTCGATATTCTTTGACAAGATTGCAAACTTTCTGTCCCCACCATCATAAAATTGTCCTTAAAATGTATATTTCTCTTGGGATGTTATGTACCTAAGTGCTAATTCAGGATTAGAAGAGATGAGATTGTGCTTGTTGACAACATCCTTAGGGCTTACTAATTCTACTTTGATATATAAGAGCTCCTTTTCTTCTTTTGTGATCACCCTTTTCACTTCTTCAACTCTTGTCTCCTTATGTGTCAACCAATATGCTAATGCCATGAGTTCCATGTATCCCAATCTTGAATTGGGGTCCCAAAAATTCAGATTTGTTAGGATCAAAGTGTGCATATAAAACTCAACTAATTTTTCCTTATCCTCAATACTTACCTTTTTAGAAAACTCAATAAATTGCTTGTAGTCTTGAAAAGGTAATGACCCATACTATGCTAGTGTCTTGATTTGGAATTACAACCACTGTTCCTTGAGGAAATTAACATCGGATTTAGATGGTTGCCTGCATTGTATGGCTTCCATAGATAAACTTGCCATAATAGCAAGTTACGTTTCTTTTTCTTGCAGTTTTTCTTTTCACTAGTAGAAATTGAAAAAGTAGCGACTAAGTGACTAAAAAGGTTAGTCACCTCATCTTTTCCAAGTGAATACTACAAAAAATGAGCTATCTTAACTAACCCAACTAAAAATTACTAACATAAATGACTAATTTAGTTTGAGGTTAAAATATATGACTAGTTAATAAATCATACAACTAAAAATGACTAACGTGAATGACTAATTTATCATAGGAACAAAAATATGACTACTTAACAAGTACTACAATAATAAAAATCAGTCGTTTAAGTTATTCATTTTAATTATGTCACTTCAACAATCTAAACTTACAAGTCATATGGGATTCAAAGGCTATTATAGATTGGCTAAAATATTATAATTCCTTAAACATGCCTTTATTAGATCTGGATGATTAGAGTTATGGAGTTGATTATAATTTTCAGGGTTATTTCCTTTGATCACATTCATAGAGAATTAAATTCAAAGGTTGATAGTTTATCCGAAATGGCAGTGGATTTACTACTAGGTAAAATACAATATGAAGAGTACCTTCAAGGAAAAGTGTTGGTTAATTAGTAGAGGTCAAATTTCCTTTAGTTGAAGACTTAACTTTTCATGCCTATCTACATTTTTTATTATTAGGTTCATATGCATTGAACTTAGGATACTAGTTTCTAACTTGGATATCAAGTTGTTTATCTAGTTTGAACACACATTATTATTATTCATTCTTGTGAAAGAACTTATTATTATAATTTATTGTGCTTATACATACACTCATGGATTTGATACACCAATATTCTTCTTCTTTTTGAGTTTTGAGGAGAACTTGGTTCATTTCCAAGCCTTGTATTGCCACGAAGAGGGGGGTACTTTTTATTTTTCATTTTAACCATATATTTTCAGTGGCATCATCTCCCCTCTCTATATTATTGGAGGCACACAAATTTCTTAGGCTAGCTCTTTAAGGTAAATTTTACATGTTCATGTGTTGTCTCCTAAACAAAAAAGAGTGAGTCAACTAATTATTTTCAAATATGATCAAGCCCTCTAGCTTCTTTGAGAACTAGAAGGGATTACATCTGAAGGGGAGGAGTCTTGGATTTTGATTTAGCTTTAATATTAGGCCAATGGGCTTGTGGTCTAAGAGGGCAGAGGGGATGATATAAGAAGATAATTTCCCTTGATCATTGATGAGTGAGGGTTGGGCCAAAAAGAAATCCAAATATTCTACTTTGAAACCTCACTCGACTCTTTTATTTGTTCAAGTAAATTTATTGACCTTGGGTTAATATGTATGAAGTCCAATATTGAGATGATACCTTTTATCCATTCTTCACGTTGATTTCTAAAATAATTTCCTCTTTTTTTCCCTATTTTTAATAAAAAAATTTCCCAATTTTAATGATAACATTTACATTTCCACTATTTTTAATAATAAAATTTACATCTCAAGCTAGAATTACTTGATTTATGGAGTTTTGTAATGAAAACCAAATTTCTGATTTTTTTCACTCAAAAAAATTAATTTACACACTATGGCACCAACATAGTTGCTACAATTATGGAGTTTCGTAAAGAAAACCAAATTTCAATTTTTTTTCACTCCAAAGATTTGATCTATACACTATGGCGCCAACTTAGTTGCTACAATTGAAATAGATAGGCAGATATGTAATAGGAAAAATAGCATGGAATTCCATAAGATTGGGAATTTATAATTTAGGGGACAAAATTTGAATCAAGCCCTTCTTCATAAGGTACACAGTATGGTTGTGTGGTATTACTGACTATGAAGGCTTGGATTATGTGGAATTCAGACAAGTTTTTACTCACTTCCACTTGAGGTTAGCAACGAGTTGAGCAAGTAGATACTGTGAGAGGATCGAAACAAGGTGGTCCACATGATTTTTCTTTTCTTTTTGATCTCTAATATTTTTTCTGTCAATTAATTGATATAGAGTCTATTAGGGTTTAGTAGCAAGGTGGGATAAAAATCATTAAAGGGAGGGGAGGGGGTAAATGGGGAAGGAACAAGTGATTACAACATCAGAACCATAGTTTGGGTGAGGAGGAGAAATGGATCACAGTGGCTCAGAAGAATTATGGGTATGAATGAACTCTCCATATCGCATCTAATGTCTCCTCGATTTGGAACTCTTGTCAAGCTTCTTGGCCAGTAAGATGCCAGTGTGTCATCTTTTCTTTCCATCCACCTCTTATTTATTTATTTTATGATATGAAGCTTCCCGGTAATGGGATTATTGTTGCATCCTAATAGGAGACAACGCGATAGAGCTTAGACTTGATTTTTTCTGGAGGAAATGACAAATAAGACAATGGTGGATGCATTCCCCATATACTACTAATGCAGTAATCTCAATCTTTAATGAATAAATACTCAGTGGTAAATATTTCCATGCCTACATATCTTTCTTTCACTTTTAGCCCCAAGGGTTAGCTCAGTTGGTCAAAATCAGTGCCTTGCCATCGGGAGGTCACAGGGTCCATTTTCCCCAAAGCCCTTGGGGTTAGGCCTTGCTAGTGGGCTGTGGGGCTAGATTCCCTTTGGGGTCGATCAACCCAGATTTTTCTGTGGACATAGCACCACTCGTTGACCAGGGTGTCCGTGAACCACAACCCAAAAAAAAAAAAAATCTTTCTTTCACTTTTGTTAATGTGCTCAACCTACTTTGACATCACTTACATGTTCTTAAGCTTAAAAATCAAAGTAATTAACAAAAATAAGATGATTAGGACTCTTTCATCTCAAACGCACGTTTATAAGGTTTATATACCTCAAAGGCAGTGTAATCACTTCCCCAACTCAAATACAAGAAAATTCCTTCAATTATTTTTATAGGTTACCTTTGGTATATACTCTTCCAAAATTCCCAAGATAAGAAATGGGCTATTTCATATAACATAAACCGTTGTTGGGCATTGGAGTATAGTCTAGGAGGTCCCAAAATTGGATATGAAGGTATGGGAATTCAATCCACACTAAGAAGTAGAGTTGGAAAAACTACTTGGAAAAGAAATCATTGACATAAGGGGACAAAACAACCACAATGTTCACACACAACCAGGGGCCACTAGAAACAATAACATCACAATGTAACTCTTCCATAAATAAAAATAGGGAAAATCCTTTTCTCAGGCTTCGAATAATCAGACAATGCCATCAATTAAGCTTCCAAATTTTCTTGACCTAAGCTTTTATGATGGCCTTAGGGAGATTTCCAATTCTGCTAACAAGCACCTGATTGGGTGCACCTTTTGATCTAACAAAAAAACTAGAATGCTCATCAACAGATATATCCACATGGATTTCATCAAGAGGAACTTCATTTCCTTGTGCAGGACTCTTAGAATAGAATTTCATTGGACTTTAGTGGTAATATGCTCACAGTTGATGGAAGCACTACTATTAGGGATGAAAGAGTAATTGCAAAATTAACAAATCTGCCATTAGGCCATGAGTATTCTATTATAAGGAATCCTCATGCCTTTTGGTAGGTAGTAATAGCTTCTTAGGTCCACTGCAGAACAACTAAGTTGTTAGGGTACAGAGTATTGGTGAACGCACACTGACCTAGCCCATCGAAAACATCCTATTTCAATAATATGATCAAAACTAGAGACCCAAAGCATTAAAACTCCCCTCTTTCAAGCATATCATCAAAACTTCTCAGGATACTCATTCACCAACGCAATTTTCAGCTTCAATTTTGTTTCAAACAAGTTTTCATATGCTCAAAGGACCAAGGATCTCATAATTGATAGAATTTATGTCATCTGGGGAAAAAACAAAGTATTTTTAGACTTTGTGGGTCCATAATTTTGTTAAATTGGCCATATTATATGATTTATTTAGAAAAAAGAAAAAAAATAAGGAACAAAACTATCTTCTCGACTTCATGGATCATGCATGGCTATTTGCTTCATTAGTGAACTTATGCTCATTTATAAACTTGACTAATTGGGGTTTCTATTATTTATTGTGTCTGCAATGGGTTGACTACCTCTAACTATAAAGAGATGAATGATTTGTTTGCAAAACACAAGGAGAAAGGTATTATCCAAACATATATTGTATATGTTGTTCATTACCATATTTAAATTACTCTTTGTTTTAGTTGTCTTATTATTTCCTAGGGTTGACACTAATATGCATCATATATCAGGGAAGTCAGAGTGATATCCCACTTTTTTGCATCGTTCCTAGGTAATTTGATCCTTATGTTAGTTTTGATTTCATTCTATTTAAAACTATGCATAATTTTAAACAATGCGTTGTCATGGGTCATGCAGTTCTATATTATAAGAACCTTGACTAGCAAACCAATTTCTCATTCTATTTCCGATTCTCCTAAACTTGTCTTGAATTTACAATAGTAGATGATCAATTTTATGTGTATAATATATACTTGATGGGGCACACAAGGCTTTGAATTAACAGTGAATAGGTGTATTGTCAAGGCACTCTTTGTGAAAAGGTCATTGGTTCAAATCCACTATGGGTGATCCAAAATGGATTTTGGATAGACTCCTAAGTCTAAGTGTTCCTCACAGAGGAAAATGAAAATCCAAGGAAGTTCCTGGACATAGCCCCATTGCAAATATCTTTTCATTTTGAATCTATTGCAACTTGAATGGGCAAAATTGGACTTAGGATGCAGAAGTTATCGCTCAAAGAAGATGCCCTTTGTTCCTTAGAAAAAGAGGAAAAATCCTTTAAAAATGGAAAAAAAACCCTTCAAAAGGGAAATCGCATTGAACCAGGGCAAAAGAGCAGATTTAAGTGCAAAGGGGAAACCCCCGATCACCGATCCCCGACATATCGGGTCGGAGGTAGATAGGTGATATTGCATAAGGACTGCGCCGAGCGATAAACCGATTGCCAATATCGGCGGATCGCAATCAGCGATGCCAAGAGGCAAAGGTGGGACCTCGAGCCGAGCGATATTGCGATCACCGATATGGGCATCGGCGGATCGCGTCGGCATATGCCATGCCATATGGACAGACTTTGGGTCTCATGCGATATGGGATTGCGATAAGTCGCATCACAAAATCGCATTGGAGCAACACCACGAAGCGAGGCGGTGATACATACGCGACTTGCGATATACATCCAGATTCGATGGAGTTATGAATGATATTTGATGTAATTTGAGATCCATCAAATGACAATTTCTATGTATTTTTGCGTATTTCGTTTCTTAAACGAAATACGAAGGGAAGCACCGATGTGATGAAAACTAGACCTGAAAGGGTTTGTGAATGAAAATATATATTGTTTCAAGTCCGATATGGGGGTTTTATGGGATTTTGCAACGTTTTAATGTATTTTCGAAATACAAAGGAAATCATGAAACAAGCACGATTTCAAGTGGGCTGTGGGTGGTAAATGGTTTTGGCCGGGCTCCGCCTGAGCCCATACATTGGTTGCCACATGTCCAAGCCCTGGAGAGAGAAAACCACCCTTGTCGGGAGGTTAACCCCCATACGAAAGAGCCGCCCGAAATGAACCACTGCCGTTGGATCTAGATCTCCCCGATCAACAGTGGGGATGCGATAAACGACATAAACGCGGACCCAATAGGAGTTATAAAGCGGATTTAAGGGATTTTCAAGTCCGTTAAAAGGCGTTTATGTAGATTTTTCAACGTTTCCAGTGTATTTCTTTGTGTAAACATATAAATGATATCTTTTGGATTTCAACGCGCCAGTGGCCTTTTTCGTTGCAAAATAGGTGGCCACCATACCTTGGGACGTTAGCAATGATTATTAAACGCTCCAAAAGGAAGATGAATGGACAGCGACTGAGAGCTAGAGAGCTTGAGAGTTGAAACGAGAAGACAAGCGTTGATATGCTTAAAAGTCGTTCAATGATAGAGACAAAGGGGTTGTTGAGTCTGAGAGCATGATTGAGAGGCATAAGCAAGCAACGTAGAGAGATGAAGGGGCCAGAAAGCTTGAGAGTGTGAATGACAGGCAGCAAAGCTGCAGAAAGATCGCTGGAAGGTTGCCAAGGATCGCATGGAGGTCAAGCAGATCACAGAGGCACACAGAGGCCGAGAAAGAGAGCTCAAGATAGCCAGAGCTAGCGTGAGAACCTAAGAGCCAAAGCCAAAGCAAGAAGGCCAAGAGCTTCAGAGCTGGGGACCGAATGACATTCTAAACCCATTGTTTCTATGTAAACCATGGAGTTGAGCCATAGAACCTGTAAAAATATTGTTGCCATAATCCCAGAGAGCTTAGTCAAGTTGACTAGAGCTCAAGGAGATGTAGCCTAAGAGTTTTAGGTGAACTCCTCATTAAATTGTTGTTTTATGTGTTTGTTTTCACTACTGCATTGTTTATTGCTATATGTATGTGTTGTATCAGCATAAACAATAGATTTTAAAGTACATAAACAGTTTAAAATAAATACCAACACACACCTTATCTTCAAGCACATATTATAAATTCCGTATTGGTTAATCAATAAGACTTGGGAATAAATAAGCTAGAGAATAAACCTAAGTGCCCCATTTTCAGATTAGGTGGTATCAGAGCCTAAGTTTGATTAAACCCACCTTAAAAGAAGGTTATATCAGAATGCTTGATTGACAGAGCAAATATTGCTTGTCTGAAAGGTGATTGGGCAGTCAAGGATTGATTGTCTGATTGATGGTATGCTTGTTGCAGACTGACTATTGCTTGAGTTTGCAGAAGTGAAGGGAAAGATATTTGATAGCTCAATACAGGAAGGACAAGAAGGAAGAAGGGCTGAAGGCATTCTGCTACCCCAAAGAACCTCAAAGAAATTCCTGAAGCGCAAGAGGTTTGTTGCAAAAGGTTGCTTAAATAAGCTCTTTATTAATCTTGTTTGAAGTTCTTTTGTTCATTGGTATAATGACAACTTCTACAATGAATCCTCAAATTCCTCCTTCATCACAAGACTCTATGATGGAGACTTGAAGCAAGACTTGTTTATCATGATGGACAAGGTGAGAGAAATGCATGAGGATGGAAAGGAAGATTACATGACTGATGTGTCTCAGGATGATTCACATGTTGATGCTGATGTGTAGACAAAGGTAGTACCCTTGAAAGGGATTGGTGAGAAATGGCTAGAGCTTACCCAATTAAGGTTGCATATTTATTGATGCATCTATTTGTATTTCTTTGTTAATGAGATGCAAGTTGTAGGTTCTTACCAAGAAGGTGAATGGAAAAGTTGAGTAGGAGACTCACTTTATTGCTGCAACATTATATTTCATTTCAGCTTCGAAAGTACAGTGTACTTAAGTGAAAGTTGAAGGATGAAATGCATGCATGAGCATGATGTGCATGGACATAGGGATGTTGATGTTTTCCTTGTTTTGAACATGTATGTGTAATTAACTTGCAGGATTGATTGCTTTTACATGCATGTGATGCAATGTTGACTTGGGAGAAGTTAACTTGGTCTCCAAGATGGAGATAATATTAAAGTGTTTCATCTTTTGAAAAGAGTCCTAATGGTCTTTTTCGACATGCTTGACTTGAAGAGTCATTTGTTTAAAGGCATGTTTTGTGGGATTGTTATCTACTCCATCATCTGTATGCATATGTAAGACATGGAGGTGTTCACAAGATGTGAAATCTATTTCTTTTGTTGAAGCAGGAGTTTAGGCCATCCAATTGTTGTATGTATTTTTGTTGTTGTTAATAGTTGTTGTTGGCAGCTTGTCAAACGGATACAAATGAAAGTTTTGTGGAGCAAATGAACTTCACATTTGTTTGAGCCACCTTGGATCAATGATCAAGGCAAAGAAGTTCAAACCACCTTCTATGACCATTTCAGCAGAAGTTCTACAAGAAGACAGGGAGGAAGACAGTTCTTCCCAGGAAGACCAACCCATCTAGGAAGGGAAGTGGTTAGAGACTTTGGTTCAGAGGCACTATGTAAGGCAAGTGTGTGGAGGCTAAAAGAAGAGGGTGTTGTTACTCTCAAGTACTGTTCAGATCAGTATATCAGTCTTTTGGAGACCAAAAGTTCTTTTAGTGGGAAGGCGTGATCCAAAATGGATTTTGGATAAACTCCTAAGTCTAAGTCTTCCTCATAGAGGAAAATGAAAGTCCAAGGAAGTTCTTGGACATAGCCCCATTGCAAAGATCTTTTCATTCTGAATCTACTGCAACTTGAATGGGCAAAATTGGACTGAGGATGCAAAAGTTATTGCTTAAAGAAGATGCCCTTTGTTCCTTAGAAAAGGAGGTAAAATCCTTTAAAAATGGCAAAAAACCCTTCAAAAGGGAAATCACATCAGACCAAGGCAAAAGAGCGATTTAAGTGAAAAGGGGAAACCCCCGATTGTCGATCCCCGACATATAGGGTCGGAGGTAGACAAGCGATGTTGCATAAGGACCGGGCCGAGAGATAAGTAGATCGCCGATATCGGTGGAATGCAATCGACGATGCCACAAGGCAAAGGCGGGACCCTGGGCCGAGCAATATTGCGATCGCCGATATCGGCCTTGGTGGATCGCGTCGGCATAGGCCATGCCATATGGACAGACCCCGGGGCTCATGCGATATGCGATTGCGACAAGTCACATTGCAAAATCGCATCGGAGAAACACCAAGGAGCAGGGGGCCGATACATACGCGACTTGTGATATACATCCGAACTCGACGTGGTTATGAACGATATTCAATGTAATTTGAGATCCATCAAACGACAATTTCTATGTATTTTCACATATTTCATTTATCAAACGAAATACGAAGGGAAGCACCGATGTGATGAAAACTGGACCTGAAAGGGTTTGTGAATGAAAATATATATTGTTCCAAGTCTGATATGGGCCGTTTTATGGGATTTTGCAATGTTTTAATGTATTTTTGAAATACAAAGGAAATCACGAAACAGGCAGGATTTCGGGTGGGCCGTGGGCAGTAAATGGTTTTGGCTGGGCTCCGCCCGAGCCCATACATTGGTTGCCATGTGTCCAGGCCCCGGAGAGAGAAAACCACCCTTATCGGGTGGTTAACCCTCGTACGAAAGAGCTGCCCGAAATGAACCACCTTCGTTGGATCTAGATCTCCCAGATCAACGGTGGGGATGCGATAAACGACATAAAGGCGGACCCGATAGGAGTTATAAAGCGGATTTAAGGGATTTTCAAGTTCGATAAAAGGCGTTTATGCAAATTTTTCAGCGTTTCTGGTGTATTTCTCTGTGTAAATAGAGAAATGATATCTTTGGGATTTCAACGCGCCAGTGGCATTTTTCGTTGCAAAACAGGTGGCCACCATACCTTGGGACATTAGCAATGATTGTTAAATGCTCCAGAAGGAAGATGAAGGGACAGGGACTGGGAGCCAGAGAGCTCGAGAGCTGAAATGAGCAGACAAGCGTTGATAGGCTTAAAAGTCGTTCAATGACAGAGACATAGGGGTTGCTGAGTCTGAGAGCACGATTGAGAGGCATAAGCAGGAAACGTAGAGAGTTGAAGGGGCCAGAAAGCCTGAGAGTGCGAATGATAGGCAACAAAGCTACAGAAAGGTCGCTGGAAGGTTGCCGAGGATCGCTTGGAGGTCAAGTAGATCACAAAGGCACACAGAGGCCAAAAAAGAGAGCTCAAGATAGTCAGAGCCGAAGAGCCAGAGCCAACACGAGAGCCTAAGAGCTAAAGCCAAAGCAAAAAGGCCGAGAGCTTCAGAGCTGGGGACCGAATGGCATTCTAAACCCATTGTTTCTGTGTAAACCATGGAGTTGAGTTAGAGAGCTTGTAAAAATATTGCTGCCATAATCCCAAAGAGCTTAGTTGAGTTGACTAGAGCTCAAGGAGATGTAGCCCAAGAGTTTTGGGTGAACTCCTCATTAAATTGTTGTTTTATGTGTTTGTTTTCATTGCTACATTGTTTACTGTTATATGTATGTGTTATATCAGCATAAACAACAGAGTTTAAAGTATATAAACAGTTTAAAATAAATACCAGCACACACCTTATCTTCAAGCACATATTATCAATTCCACATTGGTTAATTAATAAGATTTGGGAGTAAATAAGCTTTGGAAGTGGGAGAAGTTCTTGTAAGCTAGACAAGAAACCTAAGTGCCCCATTTTCATATGAACGGGTTAACCAAAAAAAAAGTGCTTGATAGGGGTTGGGTTCACAAAGATTTAGTCCATCTAGATTTTGCATGTTGACAGGGGTTGTTTCTGTTAACGTAGATTTAGTCCATCTAGATTTTTCATGCTGACATGATCTTTCTAGGGAGTATTGGAGGTGGAATTGACAATCCACATGTTTATATTGAGCCATTTAGGATGTATATCATGAAAAGTATATGTAGCTTGGTGCATAAAGGACCATCAGCTGGGTGTAGGTTCTTGGAGTTTACTTCCTAGCCTGTCTAATTTCAGTAAAGGGATTCTTTATCTCAATAAGCACTTCTTGAAGATTTGTTTAAGTTCTTTGATGGAGGTCAAAACTTGAAACATACTTGCTTGTGTGGTTATTTAGTGTTTTTAGAACTTTTTTATTGAAGTATTTTATTTGGAGTTTTCTTTTGGGTTTGTTTCACTTAGGTCTCTTTACATCTCCAAAAAATATTGTAATTGACCAGCAAGAGGCCAAAAGATAAACAAATGGTCTTCCATGCATTAAGCTTAGTGGTTATTATGTTTACAGTCTAAGTACATAGATCCTAGCGTTTTGCGAAAAAAAACTTAAACCTTCTCCCTTGCAATACATGAATGGCCATGGTGAGAACAAAACATGAATGTAAAACAAGCATGGAGTTATTTTTGAGTCATGAACTTTACTAGGTGAAGATCAAAATGATTTTCATGAATATGGTAAATATCATGTAGGATATAGATCACATGCTCTTGCCCAACTTGTTTGGGTAGGTAGGGGAAAGGTGATGTTAATGCAATGATGGTTGTCAATGCACTGTTAATTGTTGGCATTATGTTTTTGGTGAGGTTATATGTTACAGATGTTGTACTTGATGGCAACACCCATGGCAAGGCTCTCAATATGATGAAAATTAAGAAGTACGCAGGAGAACAGCTCAGAAGATGCGTACCCGCAGGTATTCCATGCAGGGACCGCATCCAGACACGCAGATTACCCATTCATGAGGTGCGTACCCCAGTGCACACACTTCAAGGCAGTAAAGCGCGCACACGTGGGGTTCCTTATGTTTAACCCTTGGTATTTAACCGACGGTATTGTGTTATTATGGTTTTGGCCCATGGTATTGTTTTATTTTATTATTTTTATTGAGTCCCATGATCCATGATTTGAGGAAGAGCTTTCCTATATAAAGCAAAGGAGATCATTTGGCTTGAGTATGCTTTTGGGTTGAATATCTTAAGATCCGAAATATTTGGGTTATTGTTTCAAAAAGCTTGATCTATATGAAAGTGAAGTGGAAAGCGAATCTGTGAAGGGTGATCTCTCGAGCGCTTGATCAGATCCGGGTATCCGTCTAACTGTAGCACACTGGTGATCTGCAAATTCGGCCCTAATCTGATGTACGCAGGTGTTTAACGGTGCCTCTGCGTGGGTAGGCAGAGCAGAAGAAGGCGAGCTGCGTGGGTACGCAGAGCAGAAGAAGGGTGACTGCGTGGGTACGCAGAGCAGAAACAGGCGAACTGCGTGGGTACGCAGTGCAGCAGTGGTTCAGGTGCGTACGCACAGTAAACGTACGTGGCGCGATAGTCTTTTTGGGTGCGTGTCTACTGTGATAGTATGCGGCGCGATAGTGCATTTGGGTGTGTACTGTACGCAGCGCAGTAGAAGAAGTAGTGCGTGGTCATGCAGTGTAGCAGAAGGAACTCTGCGGTTATATGCAGAGAAGCAGAGGGTGAAGTGCGTAGCGACGCAGGCCAAAGAAAGGAAAGCTGCGTATCTGTCTCATGACTATCTGTTGACTGAATTTTTCTATTGATAAGGTGTTCTGGGTTCAGTTCTGTTATTTTGATCTGGTTACTGCAGCTGACTGTAATTTATATGTACTTGATGATCATTTGATGTACATGGATCCAGTTTGAAAATTTATGAAAAGTGGTCCTTGAAAGAAAAGAAGTAGGGGGTTGTAGCTCCCTTCTAGGAGAGACTGGAAAACGAGAGAGAGTTGTTGCTCTCTGCAGGTTGCAGCCTGCGTACTGGTAAAGGACTGCACCAG
>APFE030885707.1:108977-127163 GCA_000404065.3 Pinus taeda
ATAATTATAAACAAAATCCATATTACAAAACACGTCACTCTTAGATCCATTTTATAATCAAAGGAGTTAACGTATGGAGGAGAAGATAGACTATAATGAAGGGAGGGTGGAGGGTTACGTATGGAAGGCGAACGAGAGGCATAAGGAGACCTTCGATAATAAAAAAATAGTTATCGCATATTATCATATCAGATATCGAAGGCAAGTTGATATCGTAAGTTTTTAGATGTGCGCCAAATGAAAAAGCCAATATATGATATTTCGATATTGGAACATTTTGAAATATCATAATTTTTTTTTTATATCGAGACTATTATGAAATATCGAGACTTTTTTAAAATATCGTGAAATTTTATCGGGAATTTTATCGAATATCAGGACTTTCCAAATATCAGATATCCAGACTTTTTATTGGGGCCCACTTAGAGTGGAACTCCTCCATTATAAACTACAACCACTTTGGAAATTAAAAATCCTACAAAATTAACTACAACCACTTTGCAATTTTGAGATTTCAGGACTCATAATTTCTTTTAAAATTAGGATTTGGAATCAATTACCGAGATCCTGAAAACACATAATTTTAATTGTTCTACAAATTGGTTGGGTGATTTTGTAGGACTGTTAGTGAAAAATGAAAAAATTAGTGAAAATTAACCAGGAATTAATATTTACAATGAATTACTAATTTATTTACAAAATTAAAATAATATACATTTTGCACATTTTTTAACCTAGGTGGTAAAAATTATTGAACTTCGGATGAACACCAATTGCAAACTGTGTAACCAAATGAGATGAAACAAGTATTGATGAAAGCTAGAAAAAAGTCGAACTCAACTAAGCAATCAAAATAGAAATTTGACTAAAATGAAAAAAATGGCATAATTGTAGGACACTTAACCAAAAGAAAATAATAAAAAGGTGATTGAGCTAAAAAAAGTTGGGAAGGGTCCCCATTATTTGAAATAAATAAGTAAAAAATGGGGGCGTTGAGTTTCACTACAACACTGCGGTCACTCTGGGAAAAACCAATTATCTTTGGTTAAACATAATGATCTTTAATTTACCCAATGGTTAAAAATAATAGATCCCACGAAACTACCAAATAGTAAAATATTTCCATGGGTCCCACATAAATAGATTAAGCAATATGAGCTTGAAAATATAAGTACTCAAAGCATACTTGAGTAAAAGTCATGAATCCAAAATTTGGGAAAATTTTATTTTAAAATTACCTCGTATGAGAAATAAAAGAAGGTATATATAGGATTTTTTCGATAAAACATATATCCATTGTTATGAATGGACTCTGACACCACTTCGCTACCAACAAGCCTGAACAATACCCCATTGAAGTTGTCTTTTATGCCATACAAGTCTAGCCCTGCTACCAGTGAGCATCCATAGCCTCAACGAGTTTACTTGTATTTCCCATGCTTCCTCTTTTAATCACCCTTTTGATAAGCACATTTGTGAGCTTTTAGTTTATGATGTACTTGAGTGAAAGAGGTGGGATGGTAATAGAGATTTATGTTGATGGATATAATACTTCCATAATGTTGACTCCAAATTCTTTTCCTGTGCCTATCAATCAGAGGCTTTTATTAAGTGGAGTAGTGGGGCGGATCCATTGAGTTAAATTCAAGTCAGTTCTTTCCTTGAAAAGATGAACTATATCACCTATACAGGATGTGTGTTCCTCCATGATTTTTTTTTAAGCAAGAGAGGTTTATGGTTCCATAAATGAATACCTTTAATGATGAATGAAATTCATTGAAATAGAAAGATTAAATATTTCCCATGTATGCCAACCATTGTTGGTTGAGGAAAATGCCTTCCACATAAATCATGGTGTACTCATCAAATCAATCCAAAAACGAAAGCAAAAGGAAAAGAACTACAAATTGAAGTAGCAAAAGAAATCAACAAACTCTAAAAATGTAAAAATGAAGAAAGCGAAGGCTAAAAGAAAAATCCCAAATTTAGAGAACCAACTCCATCAAGATTAAAATGTCTCAACAAAAGATTAAAAGAAGAAAATCATGTGAGCATTTATCTTTTGTTGATAATATAGTAAATTTTATCTCGAGGAGTTAAAGTGATTAGCCTTCTAAAATTAAAGGGTGAATAGCAGTGATGGGAGATAATAACTAAATGAGAAGTCTTTACCTTGTGCAAGTTTTCTCGTTTCAAAGCAAAACCTGCATAAAAGCATCTTAACCATTTTATGATAAAAGCAATGCTTAAGAAACAAACTAAAGGTTCCAAAACTCCCCAGTTTAGTTGATTTGATGAACAATCATTACTATTGCTCCAAAACTCAAAAGAAAACAAGGAGAATGAGCTCAAAATTTGATCTGGCAGAGGTGTGAAAATAACTTATGGAGACATGCAAAACAAAGTTTTATATTAGCAAAAACTAAAAACAAAACTGAAACCAAAAGAAATAGAAATGAATGAAAGTGGGCATATGAAACTTACCATTGGAAAAAAATTTTGATCTTACCTGAGAGATATCATTTTCTCCAATAAAAATAACCCCTTCTTTTAATTAGAATTAAAAGCATGAAGAAGTTGAATTTTATGAAATCTTATTGACCCAAAAGCATCTTTTATTAAATCTAAATTAAAGCAAGCAATCAACTAAAAGAAAATAAGGTTTTATGTCCAAGGAATATGAAGTAAATAAAATTTGCCAGAAATGAGAATGATGATGTGGTTTTACATCGATGATTGTTCTCTTAATATTTCAAATTTTATATTCACTCCATGACTCTCATAAAATTTCAAAATTCGAAACCAAAGTTTACATATTACATCTTCTTACATTATTAACGAAAACCTTTGAAGCTTGATCAAAGGTCTTTCTACGCCATCAGAGATATTCAGATTATGTCATATCGGAGGTTTCAATGCCATCGGAGATTGGAGATATTAAGATATCGTAACATTTTCAAAGGAGCCCCGACGTGACAAGAACTCCGAGGTCTGATAAGGTTATGTGATGGGAGGGATTAACGTATCGTGCATAGGATGGGCTAGACATATTGGAGGACTTATGAAATAAAAGTTACGATATTTACACATTTCGATATTGTATGGGCCTTTTATTATTTGTCATTTGAATTTTTTCAGCGGAAATTTGATTGTTTTTCATTTATGATATCAGAAGTCTGAATAAATATTTCTTGTAGAGCTTTTTAAACGAGAGTTCTAATAAAAGGAAGCTCATAATTAATATTGGATAATAATATAATATTGAAACTTAGATACAATACTAGTTCATGATGACTTCTACGAGATTCCAAGGTCAAGGATTTTTAGTAGATAAAATAAAATAGGACTCGTAGATCTCAAAGAAATAACCTAGAAAATGTTTTCAATTGGTTATGATATAACATAATCCCCAAAAATTAGATATTGGAAAGCAAACAACAGAAAATTGGGATTCTGTTAATTACCAGATAGAGGTCTTGAATCAATTCGGAAGAAGAAATGCGACTAAAGGGGTTGTAAAATGTATGGCACAATGGAAAAGTTTTTTAACTCAACCAATAAATGTGAGATTTGGAACATGCATAGATAAAATCATGGATAAGATTATTTGCTGCAAGAGTATTGTGCAAATTTTCCTTTGTTTGAAGCAAATCTGAGCAATAAAGAGTCTAAGCATTTTATTTCAGCTGCATCGATGAGAGGCATAATACGATTATTGACTCATATTGCTAAATGTAGAAATGTCAATTCATGTGGCTTTGTGCACATCAGTGTATCATAAGAAATATATTGGAGAAATCACTTGGCTATACTTTAAAAAGTTACGATATATGAAACTTATGATAAATCATATTTAAAGAAATAACAGATAATAAGAGGAGGCAGGAAGTGATATTGGAACTTCTATATCTGTGATAGTATACTCGGGATTTAAAGAGAAAACATCCGATATGAAAATCCCAATATAGGCTGAGGACTAGGATATCGAATATTGGAAGTTGGAGGCATCGAGAATATTGAGATATCTGAATTTTTGAGCATGACACACTTTATAAGTTACGATATTTGTGAAGGTTGATATGCCAAGTGGCAGTTGTGGGGTCGGTAGCTCTTAAAGTATTTAATTTAAAAGGAAGCGCCCAACTCAACTTTGCCTTTTAACAAAAGCCCCTTTAATAATTATATTAACTATCAAGAACATTTGATCAAAGAATGATTTTATCATAACTTTCTTATGAGGAAAGTTACGATATTATAAGGATTCGATACGAATCTTCCGATAGTGCATTAATTTAATACAAAAAGGCCTATCGGAGTTTTAATGAATAGAAGCAAAACTAAAGAATACCCAAATTTTGATGAAACAACAAATACTTCCTTGGACATGTTGCAGATTATAAAGGATTGGTTGTTTTCATATCTCAAGTCTCCAAAATTAAGCCAATGAAGACCAACAAAACAAAAATAAGAAGTAAACTATGAAAAAGAGAAAACTAACAATAGATGGAGATGAACTTATTAATGCATACCTGGAAAAATATTGACTGTAAGTTTACCTCATGAATCTTCAAGTTTTCCCATGCATTTCTCAAAATTTTCATATGTTCAAACCTCACCTATTTTTTCAATCTAAAATGCTAAGTAATGAGATATTAATTACATCCACTTCAAATTTAAATCGGAGTAAAAGAGTGGTGAAAATGAGCCTTTTAGAAATACTTGTGAATCAAAAATTGCCAAGCCATATCAATTCCTTGGAATTTCTTCGTATATGATTTTATTACAAAAACATTTTTAACAATGTGATGAAGTTTTGCAAAAGCAATGCAATCAAGTGCATAACAATTGTATATGATCTGACTATATAAGAAATTTGATATGTTCTGAGCATTTTTCCAGAAAATGAAGGGGGATGCCAAGTAAAACTTAGATTCATTACTTGCTTATTAAAAATATGCAATAATGAAATAAATGCAAACATAAAAGGAGTTTAAAATAAATTAATCTATCTCTAATTCTAACTGAACGAAAAGAAACATGACTAGGTATAGTCGTACTTCCAATGTAACCATTCTCTCATTCTAACTCATGCATGCATGTACAGGTCAAACATTAGTAACAAAAATATAGTTAAATCAACAAAAATAAAATTGAATATAGTATGTACACTTATTGCTAATATATTTACAAGAAGCAACTTATTTACAATCACCCTTTCTAAAAATGGCCTTTCCAGCTAAATTTCAATTGGATCGTAGAAATCTATATAGATTCCCATTAATGATTGGGAGAGGTTCAAAAGAGGGGATAACATGTGAGATTGTGGAAATGCATTTTTAGATACAATGGCCTGCATGTAAGTCTTATATACATATGTTAAATTATTAACAATCTTTTGTGTAGGAAAACTTTCCAAAAGTCTTTCAAATGGATCAATGAAATATGGATGGAAGTTTGATGGATTCAATAGAATATCATTAATTGAATTAGATGAATGGTCATATTTTGAAAATACACTCTCTTGTTGTCACTATTTTCGAGAGAAAATGAACAAGTGATAAGAAATGAACATCAATTGGAATTGGAAGAGTAATAGCTCTTGATGTTCATGGTTATGATTTGAAACTTTATTTTCCCATTCAGGAAATGCATCAATTGAGTGTTCAATAGTGAATTGCTCAATATACTAGCATAAGATATCTAAAAACTGAGATATGAAAAAAGAAAACAAATTTGAAATCAAACAAAATAAACGAAGGAATAATAATAAAATTAACTCATAATTTACAGTAGTATTACAACTAATGTTACAACACAATTGGGATTTATTTGAAGTAATTTCCTCTTCACAAGAATTGGCCAGAATAATGGAATTAGAATGATCGTCAACACTAACTTGTGAATTAGAGAGAAGATCACGACTATGAATAGGAATGAGAGCTTGATCATCATAAGATTCATAGATTGGGATGGGTTCTTGAATGCTAAACTAATTAATATGATTAAATGTTTGGAAATGAGAGCTAATTGGAGCAATTTCTGTATTGAGTTTCTCTTGATTTTCAAGTATAAACTGATTTGGAACATGACGATTTAATAGGGATTGCGACAAATCAACAACCTCAATGTTAAAGCAGTCATCATAAATGATTTCAAAACATTCACTAGTATTCTCTTTATTCTCATTCGATGTATCAAAACAAGAAGGAATATGAAGCACATGTTCATGAATGCCAAAATAATGACCAATAATTGAATCTCTATCTCGATAAAAACTAATAGTAAATTCAATTATATCAGCCTCTATGTTTTATGAAATAACATTAAAGCAAAGAGGGGATAAATTTATATCAGTATAATTATGAGGATAGAGGTGAAAACGAGAATCAGAAACAATGAATTTGAAAATATCTCTATTTGTAGATTCTTGTAAATTATTTCCATTGAAAATTTCAAATTCTTGATCATTTACTTGGCTAATTGTGCTTTCTTGAAGAACGTTCTCTGGTTGCCCTAAATTTTTTATTTGATTAGAATGAAAGAATTAGGACATTTTTGCAACATAAGGAATATTATTGAAAACTTCAATTTCTGCCTGTACTTGCTGTTTTATAGTCTTATTTTCTAAATTTAATTCATAGTGATTTTTAGATTTCATGGCAGGTGGTCCTTCAATTTTGTTATTGATTTCTTCTTGTAGTTGTTTATCAAATTCTTGCAAGCTTTGTGATAATGGTTCATAAGCATGATTATCATTAATACTGTAAGAGGTGTGTACTAGATTTAAGAATTATTATACATGGTTGAGGCCACTTCATCATGGTTAATATACACCTCTAAATCAAAGTTTTTGATAATATTACTAGAAGTTGAAGGAGAGTCATCAAAGTTTGCAACTTTTACATATGGATTTGAAATGGGAGGAAGAGAACAAATATAATCAATCCAATCGATTAATTCAATTTCTGAACGTTTATCTTCAACTTTGAATCTCAAACAAAATAATTGAAATCTAATAGTAAAATCTAAGAGAAATTCATTTTCAAATCTTCGTAAATCTTCAAATTCATCACATACCTGTTCATAATTATAACCATCAAATTTATAAAAGAATTTTGTGATAAAATGATCCCAATTGTGAATAGAGGCAATTGGAAGAGATTGACACCAATTTCTAGCTTTTCTTGAGAATATAGGAGTAAAAATATTGCATAGAATACCTTCATCAATATCATGAAAAGTAGAATTTGCAAAATTTTGAATAAATTGTAAAGAATGATTAAATGCAGAAACATTCTTCTTACCATTAAACTTTTCCTTCGATAAGTATCTTACTATTTCTAATGGAGTATTAGCATATGCACATCTAGAGATACAACTCCAGATTGGAAGTTTAAGAGGAGCCATTTATGATTAAATGAAAACTTTAAAATACAAAAACTCCAAAAGACAAAAAGTCTTCAGTCCCTCCTTCTAGCGCCAAAAATGTTGTAGGCTCGAAATTTCTGCCTCAACATTATGAGGGAGAACACCTGGTCAAGAACTTAAAGCAACTCCTTTTCCATTTTGAATGGTGGTTCCAGCTGGTTAAAGTAGGTTCAATTACCTTCCCTCTATCTCTGTTAGCTTAAAATATATCTTTCACCTACTAATAGAGAAGAGACATTAGATCGACTCTTCTTGCTGATTAGGCAAGAAAGTGATCCTTAAGTTGATCTAGGGCTTAGCCAAGCCACAACTAAATTTTGTCTCTTTGATAAGAGGACTTCTAGAAATGCAGAATTAAATCTAAACGCCAATTAATCCTATAATGTAAGCAAAAGGAAATATATCCTAAGACTATCTTGCGGATTAGGAAGATGTAGATCTAACCCAACCGAGAATAAAGTAATTAAATGATTGAGATTTAAATGTGTTTCGCTTATAATGGATATAAAACTAACGAAGTAGTTCAATTAAATAATATTATGAATACCAAAATACATTTTGTTCAGAGATCTATTAACATGAATAATTAATCATCAACATTTAGGAAGTAGTTCACAAATTGATGATGATTATTAAATTAATAACTTGAATGATTAAAAAATAATATAAGGAAATAGTTCACAAAATATTACTGTTTGTTAAATCAATATTAAAAGGTTGATTTTTAAGTAAATAGTTATTTAGAAATCTTAGTTCAGCACACAAGAGTAGAGATAAATAACAACAGATAATTGAGGCAAATTATTCACATAGACAACAATGCACAAATATGAATGAAAATGACACATTTCTACCATTATAAAATGAAATCAGTGTTAAAACAATAGTATCTTAAATACCAATTTATTGAAACTATTTGTCTAGCTCTGATCTCCAATAGTCCTTTACAATGTTTGAATTCTACTGCAAAAATCGAGCTATAGTAGTGAAAACTCAGCTCCCCGAACACAGTCTAGAATGCAAAAGAAAAATTTGAAAATTATCCCCCAGGTCTGAGATTTTACTCTCCTCTCACCTACAACTCTAAATCCCTATTACAATAGTGCTTTTAAGAATTCCAAATTTGTAGAGAAGAGAAGCCCCCATTTCCATTCTACAAACTTCTATTTGTAATTACAAATTGAATTCAAAATAGGAGAGTTGTTGAAGAACAAATTTGCTCCAACAAGTTTCATTGGTCCAAATTCTTTTGCCTCTTGCTGGAGTAATTCCATTGATTGAAATCTTCTCTTCGTGATGTCTTCAACTGTTCTCATGCCAAAACCAATCAAAATTCAATTAAAATAAAAAAAATACCAAATCTAGAAAATAAAACATCTTCCAATCAAAATTTATATAAATAAATAAATAAAAGGAAATATGAGCTTTTTATTGATCCTTTTAAATATCTTATTGGTCAAAGAGAACACAGTCGAATGGATTTTCACTTAGCAGAGGCTATGAGCAAATGAAAATGCAAAGAATTAAACTCAGAAAATTAATTTTGTTTACAAATTTAGAGCTTGATCTTCTACTAAAATTTAATCTCATTAAATAACTAAATCTGGTCATGCAACCACTTCATAAATATTTTCCATGGTTTTATCTATCTAATGAGCCATCATGGGTCTCATTTGGCTAAGTAAAACTCAACTTATGAGCTTCCAAAGTTGAAGTGTCAAAATTGCGAGAGTTCTGGAAAATTTACTACTAGGCCAAAAATGGGAAAATTTTAATTAAAACACTAATCCTAAATTAAATTAACAACTATTATTTAATTAGTATTAATTTAAAAATATTCACCGATCGGGGTGCATACGTGACCCTCAAAGCAATCAATGTGTTTAATGGAGGTGCCTCGAAAGAGGAAGGCACCACCCTCCACATGTGTGGCACGGTTGGTAGGGTCGCTTCAGGCAGATGGGAGATTAATAAGAATGCGGGTGGTGGCAGGAGGCGAGATCAATCTTGGTGTGAAGCATTGGGAGAGTGCATGAAGAGGTCATAAATTTTTATTTTGAATGGAGATTGCAGCTGTGGAGAAAAGAAAGACCAGGTGCGAGCTCGACCAAGCATAGTGTTAGTGAATTAGTATGTTGTTTACTCCCTTTCCCTTTTCACCGTGTTGAAAGTTTGTTGGGATTATGATTTGGGTTGGTCGGGTGTAATTTTGTGGGGTTTTGAGAGTCTGGTTCCTGCAATGTCTGTGCGTGCATCAGGTCGGGGGTATATATTTGGAATTGGCCTGGAGGCGTCACTATTTCAATGTAGTTCGACATATCGTTGATTCGCGAGGGGGTTTTCTTAGCTTGGTATAAGAAAGGAAGAGGGTTGCAAGGAGAGGGCAGGGTTGGTTTGCAAGTTGGGGAATAGAATGCATGCGACCCACCTGGAATTTTTCTGAATGATCTTGGGGAACTACTTATGCTAAGGGGTATGGGAGAATTCCTGTGACCATAAAGCTCGGCCTGCTTGCGAAAACTGCAAATGTAACAAATCCTGTGAACGATTGGTGATGGAAACCTAAGGGGAATTGGAACGAGGGGGAGCAAGGTAGCTAGGTTCATGGGGATTTTTATATGGCTGTAACTTCGTGGCATCATGGGGAGGAAAACCCTTCGAGTCACACACACGAGAGGTGGACTGTATGGAGTCAGGTTTCTGGAAATCATAATTTTGATTATGAGTTGGAACCCATATTTTCTTCTAGAAACCATGTTAAACTCTGTTATGAACCTCAGAAGGTTGGTAAGAATTTATTTATTTATTTATTTTTGGTTTTACGGGTGCTTATTAGTCTCTGTATAGATCAACAGATTGGCAGTAGTTTTGGTTACTCAGAAGGCTGGGGGCTTATATCACTTGCAAACATCCACCACCACAAAACATCTCGAAAGAAGTTGAACAAAATGGTCTGTGCAATGGCCTGAACTCATAGCCCAACCTCGCGTGGCTACGACAAAAAAAATAAGCACACAAGAGGAAGGGAAATCTAGAAACTCAAGGGGCAAGCCGAGAGACCGTAAACTATTTCTCAGCATCATTAATGAAGCATCAGATGTCTATCATGAGGGCATAAATGAAGCAATTCGAAAGTTGATAGAGGAGTGGGGGCAGATTTGAACCATTAGGTAGGATCCATGGAGATTGAAGCAGATGACTAGAGGGTCGTAGTGTCTACCTAGGACATACCCAAGGCCGAGTGACCCAATTCAAACACATGTTGTCCCTCTACTGGTCAATGAAATAATTCTCGGAAAGGCCCTGGATCAAATTTCTTTGAATATGGCCACCTTAGTGTAGACATCCTCAGATTACAAAGAGGACTTCCAAAAGCTACCGTTTCAAATGCAGAAGCAGGACGGGTGCCTCTAGTGAATTGAAAAGCATTTAACCTTGCATTCTAGCATCGACAGAACTCCTAGGGTCGACAACAAAAGACTCGGCTCCAGTTGAATTTGCCTCAACTGAGGAAGCAAAACAATGAAATTGATGTCTCATTTTTGTAGATTTTGATGCAGATAGGTTTTACTTTTACTTGTAATTACAATTATGCTAGTAGGCAAGTAGATAGTGGGATATACATGAACATATAGTCATATATGGCATGGGTAGAAAGAATCAAAATGTATCGTTTTTGGACAACATACCATGTTGTTAGGTGGCCAACAGACTTGGTTTCCCACAGGGCAAGTTGGGTCCACCTAACGAATTTCAGAACTGGCTGTAACTTGCTGATAAAACCAATAGAAAAAGGAAGTACTACCAAGCTTTAACGTATAATATTATATATTATATATAATATTAATTACAAAATAATTATTAATTATACATAATATAAAATAAATAATATAATTCCAAAATATAAATGAATTAAAAGATAATTAAGATTATATTTATATTAAAATTAAAATAATAATTATATAATAAAAAAATAATATATTAATAATTTTAGTATAATATATAATTATAAACAAAATCCATATTACAAAACACATGGCTCTTAGATTCATTTTATAATTAAAATAAGACTCAACGTATGGAGAAGAAGAGGCACTTTAATGAAGAGAGGATGGAGGGTGATGTATGGAAGGTGAACTGGAGGCATAAGGAGACCTTCGATAATAAAAAAAGCCATCGCATATTATCATATCTGATATCGTAGGCGAGTTGATATTGTAATTTTTTATATGTGCGCCAAATGAAAAATCTGATATCCGATATTTCGATATCGAAACATTTTGAAATATCAGAAAAAAATTTATATCAGGACTATTACAAAATATTGGACAAAATTTATCGGGACTTTTATCAGATATCAGGACTTTCTAAATATTGGATATCAAGATTTTTTATCGGGATTTTTTCAATGGGACTTTTGTAAAGGAAGGGAGGAGGTGAGGTGAAGTGGAGCCCACTTGGAGTAGAACTCCTCCATTATAAACTACAACCACTTTGGTAATTAAAAATATGACAAAATGAACTACATCCACTTTGCAATTTTGAGATTTCAGGTCTCATAATTTCTTTTAAAATTAGGAATGGGAATCAATTACCGAGATCCTGAAGATGCATAATTTCAATTGTTTTGCAATTTGGCTGGCTGATTTTGTAGGACAGTTAGTGAAAAATGAAAAAAAAATAGTAAAAATTAACTAGGAATTAACATTTACAATGAATTACTAATTTATTTACAAAAAATAAAATAATATAGATTTTTTACATTTTTTAACTGAGGTGGTAAAAATTATTGAACTTCGGATAAGCACCATTTGCAAATTGTGTAGCCAAATGAGATGAAACAAGTACCGATGGAAAGCTAGTTAAAAGTCAAACTCAACGAAGCAATCAAAATAGAAATCTGACCAAAATGAAAAATTCGCAAAATTGTAGGACACTTAACCAAAATAAAATATTAAAAAGGTGATTTAGCCAAAAATTTATGGAAAGGGTCCCCATTACTTGAAATAAATAAGTAAAAAATGGGGATGTTAAGTTTTCACTACAACACTAGTGACACACTGGGAAGAACCAATTATCTCTTGTTAAAGATAATGAACTTTAATTTACCCAAAGGTTAAAAATAATGGATCCATGAAACTATCTAACAGTAAAACATTTCCATGAGTCCCACATAAATATATTAAGCAATATGAATTTGAAAAGATAAGTACTCAAAGTAGACTTGAGTAAAAGTCATGAATCCAAATTTTGGGAAACAATTATTTTAAAATTACCTCACATGAGAAATAGAAGAAGGTACAGATAAGAGTTTTTCGATAAAGCATATATCCATTGTTATGAATGGTCTCTGACACCGCTTCGCTGCGAGTGAGCCTAAACAGTACCCTGACGAAGTTGTCTTTTATGCCATACAAGCCTAGCCACCTGCCAGTGAGCGTCCATATCCCCGACATGTTTACTTGTATTTCCCATGCTTCTTCTTTTAATAACCCTCTTAATAAGTGCATATGCGAGATTTTAGTTTATGATGTACTTGAGTGAAAGAGGTGGGATGGTAATAGAGACTAATGTTGATGGATATAATACTTAATTTTAATTCCAAATTCTTTCATTGTGACTATCAATTAAAGGATTTTATAAAGTGGAGGAGTGGGAAGGATCCATTGACTTAAACTCAAGCCAGTTCTTTCCTTGAAAAGGTGAACTATATCACTTATAAAAGATGTGTGTTCCTCCATATATATATATATAAATATATATATATAATATATATATATTATATAAGTAATAGAGCTTTATGGCTCCATAAAGATATACCTTTAATGATGAATGAAATTCACTAAAATAGATAGAGTAAAGATTTCTCATGTATGCCAACCACTGTTGGGTGAGGAAAAGAACTTCCACATAAATCGTGGTGTAGTCATCAAATTAAGCCAAAATCGAAAGCAAAAGAAAAATAACTCCAAACTAACGGAGAAAAAGAAATCAACAAACTCTAAAAATGTAAAAATGAAGAAATCGAAGGCTAAAAGAAAAATCCCAAATTTAGAGAACCAACTCCATCAAGATTAAAATGTCTCAACAAAAGAGTTAAAATATAAAATTATGTGAACGTTTAACTTTTGTTGATAATCTAGTAAATTTTATCATGAGGAGTTAAAGAGATTAGAATTTTGAAATTAAAGGGTGAATAACAATGATGGGAGAGAATAAGCTAGATGAGAAGTCTTTTCCTTGTGCAAATTGTATCATTTCAAAGCAAAACCTGCATAAAAGCATCTTAACCATTTTGTGATAAAAGCAATTTTTAAGAAATAGACTAAAGGTTCTGAAACTCCCCAATTTAGTTGATTTGAGAACAATCATTATTGCTGCTTCAAAACTCAAAAGCAAACAAGGAGAATGAGCTCCAAATTTGATTTGGTAGAGCTATGAAAATAACTCACGGAGACTTGCAAAATAGAGTTTTATATCAATAAAAATTAAAAACAAAACTGAAACCAAAATAAATAGAAATGAATGAAAGTGGGCATATGAAACTTACAATTAGAAAATTTCATTTGATCTTACCTAAGAGATATCATTTTCTCCAATAAAAATAACCTCTTCTTTTAATTAGAATTAAAAGCATGAAAAAGTTGAATTTTCAGAAATATTATTGACCCAAAATCATCATTTATTAAATCTAAACTAAAGCAAGCAGACAAATAAAAGAAAATAATGTTTTTTGTCCAAGGAATCTGAAGTAAATAAAAATCATTAGAAATGAGAATGATGATGTGATTTTACAACGATGATTGTTCTCTTAAGATTTCAAATTTCATATTCACTCCATGATTCTCATAAAATTTCAAAATTCAAGACCAAAGTTTACATATTACATCTTCTTCACATTATTAATGAAAACCATCGAAGTTTGATCGGAGGTCTTTCTACGCCATTAGAGATATTCTGGTTATGTCATATTGGAGGTTTCAATACCATCAAAGATTAGAGATATTAAGATATTGTAAAATTTTCAAAGGAGCCCCGAGTTGACAAGAACTCTGAGGTCCGATAAGATTATGTGATCGAAGGGATTAACATATCGTGCATCAGAGGGGCTAGACATATCAGAGGACTTATGAAATAAAACTTATGATATTTACAGATTCCGATATCGTATGGGCCTTTTATTATTTGTCATTTGAATGTTTTCATCAGAAATTTGATTGGTTTTCATTTCCAATATAGGAAGTGTCAATAAATATTTCTTGTAGAGCTTTTTAAATGAGTGTTCCAATAAAAGGAAGCTTAGAATTAATATTAGATAATAATATATTATCAAAACTCGGATACAATAATAGTTCATGACGACTTCTACGAGATTATGAGATTAAGGATTTTGAGTAGATAAAATAAAATAGGACTCATAGATCTCAAAGAAATGCCTCGGAAAATGTTTTCAATTGGTTCTGGTAAAAGATAATCCCAAGAATTGGATATCAGAAATTGAACAACAGAAAATATGGATTCCAATAATGACTAGATAGAGGTCTTGAATCAATTCGAATGAAGAAATGTGACTAAAGGGGTTGTAAAATGTATGAGTGCAATGGAAAAGTTTTTTAACTCAACCAACAAATGTGATATTTGGAACAAGCATAAATAAAATCATGGATAAGATTATTTGCTGCAAGAGTTTTGTGCAAATTTTCCTTTGTTTGTAGTAAATTTGAGCAATAAAGAATCTAAACATTTTATTTCAGCTACATTGATGAGAGGCAAAATATGATTATTGACTCATATTGCTAAAAGTAAAAACGTGAATTCATCTGGCTCTGCACACATCAACGCATTGGAAGAAATATCTCGGAGAAATCACTTGGCTATACTTTAGAAAGTTACGATATATGAAACTTATGATGAACCATATTTAAAGAAATAACGGATAATAAGTGAAGGCGGGAAGTGATATCGGAACTTCTATATCAACGATATTATATCCGAGATTTAAAGAGAAAGAATTCATTATGAAAGTCCCAACATAGGCTAAGGATGAGAATATCGAATATCAGAAGTAGGAGGCATCGAGAATATCGAGATATCAGAAGCTTTGAGCATGGCATACTTTATAAGTTACGATATTTACAAAGGCTGATATGCTTAGTGGCAGTTGTGGGGCCGGTAGCTCTTAAAGTATTTAATTTAAAAGGAAGCACCCAACTCAACTTCGCCTTTTAACAAAAACCCCTTTAATAATTATATTTATCGGGAATATTTGATCGGAGAATGATTTTACGATAACTTTCTTATGAGGAAAGTTATGATATTATAAGGAACCGATACGAATCTTCCGATAATGCTTTAATTTAATCCAAAAAGGCCTATCAGGGTTTTAATGAATAGAAGCAAAACTAAAGAATACCCAAATTTTGATGAAACAATAAATAATTCCCTAGGCATGTTTCAGATTATAAAGGATTGAATGTTTTCTTATCTCAAGTCTCTGAAATCAAGCCAATGAAGACCTACAAAAGAAACAAAACAAAAATAAGAAGTAAACTATAAAAAAGAGAAAACTAACAATAGATGGAGATGAACCTGTTAGTGCATACCTGGAAGAATATTGACTGCAAGTTTACCTCATGAAGCTTCTTGTTCTCCCATGCATTTATCAAAATTTGGATATGTTCAAACCTCATCTATTTATTCAATCTAAAATGCTAAGTAATGAGGTATTAATTGCATCCACTTCAAATTTAAATTGGAGGAGAAGAGTGGTGAAAATAAGCCTTCTAAAAATACTTGTGAATAAAAAATTGCCAAGTCATAGTAATTCCTTGGAATTTCTTCATATATGATTTTATTACAAAATCATTTTTAATAATCTGATCAAGTTTTGCAAAAGCAATGCAATCAAGTGCATCAGAAGTGTATGATTCAATTATATAAGAATTTTGATACGTTCTGAGCTATTTTTCCAGAAAATGAAAGGGGATGCCAAGAAAAACTCGGATTCATTACTTGATTATTAAAAATCTACAATAATGAAATAAATGCAAACAGAGAAGGAATTTAAACTGAATTAATCTATCTCTAATTCTAATTGAACTAAAAGAAACATGACTAGGTATAATCGTACTTACAATGTAACCATTCTCTCATTCTAACTCCTACATGTATGTACAAATCAAACATTAGTAACAAAAATATAATTAAACAAAGAAAAATAAAATTGAATATAGTATGTACACTTATTGCTAATATATTTACAAGAAGCAACTTATTTACAATCACCCTTTCTAAAAATGGCCTTTCCAGCTAAATTTCAATTGGATCGTAGAAATCTATATAGATTCCCATTAATGATTGGGAGAGGTTCAAAAGAGGGGATAACATGCGAGATTGTGGAAATGCATTTTTAGATACAATGGCCTGCATGTAAGTCTTATATACATATGTTAAATTATTAACAATCTTTTGTGTAGGAAAACTTTCCAAATGTCTTTCAAATGGATCAATGAAATATGGATGGAAGTTTGATGGATTCAATAGAATATCATTAATTGAATTAGATGAATGGTCATTTTTGAAAATACACTCTCTTGTTGTCACTATTTTCGAGAGAAAATGAACAAGTGATAAGAAATGAACATCAATTGGAATTGGAAGAGTAATAGCTCTTGATGTTCATGGTTATGATTTGAAACTTTATTTTCCCATTCAGGAAATGCATCAATTGAGTGTTCAATAGTGAACTGCTCAATATACTAGCATAAGATATCTAAAAACTGAGATATGAAAAAAGAAAACAAATTTGAAATCAAACAAAATAAACGAATGAATAATAATAAAATTAACTCATAATTTACAGTAGTATTACAACTAATGTGGCAACACAATTGGGATTGACTTGAAGTAATTTCCCCTTCACAAGAATTGGACAGAATAATGGAATTAGAATGATAGCCAACACCAACTTGTGAATTAGAGATAAGATCATGACTATGAATACGAATGAGAGCTTTGTTGGCATTATGATACATATGTTGTACTTGATGGCAACCCACTCATCTCAGATGATAAATTATAGTGCAGAAAATTTCACCGAATTTTATGCAGAGAAAGGTTTATTTCATGTGGAGAAAAGTTCACGCACTTTTATGTAGAGAAAAATTTATTTCATGTGAAGAAAATTTCACGCACTTTTATGCGGAGAAAAGTTTATTTCATGTGGAGAAAAAGTACACGCACTTTTATGCGGAGAAAAGTTTATTTCATGTGGAAAAAATGTTCACACACTTTTATGCGGAGAGAAGTTTATTTCATGTGGAGAAAAAGTTCACGCACTTTTATGCGGAGAAAAGTTTATTTCGTGTAGAAAAAAAAAGTTCACGCACTTTTATGTGGAGAAAAACTTTATTTCATGTGGAAAAAATTTCACGCACTTTTATGTGGAGAAAAAGTTTATTTCATGTGGAGAAAATTTCATGCACTTTTATGTGGAGAAAAAGTTTATTTTATGTGGAGAAAAGTTCGCGCACTTTCATGGTTGGTTCATGGTATTGATCCGACAGTTTTTTGATCCTATTGTTTTGGTCCTTGGTATTGCATCCAAAAGTGTTGATCCCAAGTATTGGGTTCATGGTATTGTGTTATTATGGTTTTGGACCGTGGTATTGTGAAAGGCCTAAGACTATAAAAGAGGAAGGAGATCATTTGGCAAAGCATCATCTGAAATGTTATTGAATATCTGATAAAGTGCTAGAT
>APFE030885723.1:0-34487 GCA_000404065.3 Pinus taeda
CCAAAAGTTATATTATTAAACATTATTTTATTTTTGGGGCTTATGTAAGCCAAGGAGGCTAATTTGAACTCCTAAGTTGTGTATAAATACAAGTGAGATGAATTCATTTCTCATCATCACTTTGGTTTGAATCTTTTCTCTCTCTTGATATCTTTGCACTTTTTCTAGAGGATGAATTGGAGTTTTTTTTGGCTTGTTGGGGCCTGACCCAGGTTCAGAGTTAATTAGCCAAACAAATCCCTGTACTACTGGACTTTTTGGAAACATTCCACGGAGCGGAGACTAAGGTCTCACCCGAAGTAGTATGGGGGGGTACTCGAACCAGGTTTCCGCACCCTTGAGATGTCTGAGGGGTTGATTTGGTCCAACTGAGAGTCTCTTCACGCAGGTTACTTCGCACACTTTCGTGGCCTTCACGCCCTGATATATTCACCTTCGCGCAACCCTAACCAGGGGTTGTGAGGCTTTTGCGCCGCTGGAGTAGCAATCTGCACTATTTCCCTAAGTCACACCCGAGATCTTTACCTATCTTCTTATAACAGTTAGTTATCTTCGCGTAAACAGATGCCTTGTATTATATTTACTTATTCAACACATTCATATGAGTTCGTGTAGTGAATAAACAGTAAACTTGCAATTCATACCCAATAACACATAAAACAGGAAAAGATACATAGAAATATGGTAAAACTTCTCTTTTATTAATTCTTCCCATGGTTATTGATTCAACCTACCCTGCGCACTCAGCTGCAGGGGTCTGCACACTTAGCTGCAAACTACCAGGCCTTTACACACTCAGCTGCAGAGCTTTCTCCTACTTTATGACACAAAGACATGATTTACACTCAACTCAATGCTTCAACAATTCCTAAGACTCATCATGCTTCCTTAGATTAATTGTTTTCTATACTTAGAGCCTTGCTCTATTTATACAATCAAAAACAAGGGTGGACAACCCTATGACTCTATTATGACTTTACGCTCCACGCCCACAATTCACGGAGTCTTTACAATGGACTTAGTTAAAACTTGGGCTTTAAGCCCCAAAACATGCCTTGGAGGGATTCCACGCCCAACATGCCCCCAACACAAACATCGTGACTCGCCCTCGAGTCATTCTATCGGTGCAGAGATATTCGCGCAAAGACCCTCTAACTCTGCTCGAACAACTCCAAGGTCGGCAACGCATTGAGCGACTGCTTGCTGAATCTCCTGTACACGTTGTTCTGAGACGCGGTGTCAGAACCGCTTCCCTGGATCTGTACCTACATCCTCTGCATTTGCGCGAGCTTGCCTTCAATTGTTGCTGTAATGATGAAGGCCTCATCAATCCAAGGCTGAACGCGCCTTCAAAACTGCTTCTCTGTGTCGTACTGCGTCCACTTGCTCTTTCAGTGCTTTGGCTTGCTACATTCGCACGAGCCTCTGAGTGAGACCCACCGTCTGCATGGTCCCTTTGACGCTATCATACTACTGCTGAGCTCACGCGCCTCTGTCTCTAAGCGCTGGATATTAGGGTCCTCCTGGAGATTGGTTAGGGCCTCGAAGGACTCTTCCAACATCCTGGTGCAGTCCCTTACTGCACTGTTGATCTCTTCCATCCCCGATGTAATAGCGCTGGCGCGCTGTTCTCTTACTTCTAGAGGGGTGGACCACTGCGCCTTCAACCACAACTCTGCTATCTAAAGGTTCAGCTCCAGGTAAACCTTGGCCATTTCCTCTTGTGCCTCACGCACCCTTGCTGCTAATCTGTGGATGCGCGCCTCTGTTGGTGCTTCCGCTGGGATGGCCAACTCAGGGACCATCTGGCAGGCTTCTTCCAGTACCTGTACCATCTACCTATTCTGCGACACAACCTCGTCACGTTGCAAGCTCAACTTCTCCATGTTGATCTTCTGCTCGCTCAGCACCTACAACGCGCGGCTCTCCCTAGCCCGCAGTTTTGCAGTAATCCCATCCTGCAGAACATAGAGCGTCTCCCGCGGGAGCGCAGCCATGTTGATCCCTATCCCTTTGAGTGCACTAACTATAAGCCTGTCAGCCTCATTTGTTGTAACCAGTGCCCCTTATGGCAACACTACTATGTTGGTTGTCCGAGCACATAGCATTTGCCCGGCTGCAACTGTCCCTACTGCGAGGCTGGTCGAAAGAGTACCAGCCTGAGGAGTGCACACCTGCAACTCCTGAATCTGCGCTTGGGGGGCCCCCAACATAATCTGATTATCCTCTGCGAAGTTCTTGAGAGCCTCTGTGGTGACATCGCGCATTGTCTCTCCTATATCATGCAGATCATCCTCAGTAAGCATGATTAGGTCGATCAACAGCTTGGATGATTTCACCTTCTTGTGCGGCCCGGTCCGCTCGCTTGGGCGTTGGCGCTTCAATAGTGTTGACGTTGTTTGTGGGTCCGCACCACCTTTTTCTTCCTCTATTTCCATTTCTTTCTCCTGCTCCGGTGGAGGCGACTTCTGGCCCTCGAGTGCCTTGTCTGTTGCCTTCTATGCTACTGTTGCTACTGCAACCTTTTTCTGTTTTGCTGCTACCTGCGCAGTATCCCGTGCCTCCTGCGCTTTTGCTGCCGCTGCTTCTTGCCTTCTCTTTTTTGCCAACTGTGCCATGCGCAGTTTGGCCTCCTCTTTCTTCTTCTACGCAGCAGACTTCTCCACTGCAGCGATGTCTGGGGCACGCCACTCTCTCAGCCATGTCTCCAATACATCGAAAATCACATCATCTGTGGCTATGAAGGGTAGCTCACTCCATTTCTTGGCTGGGCCCTTGCGCACTCTGAGATATATGTTGTGGAAGTCCGCTTTAAATTCTACAAAACTTTGCAGGCTGTTGTAGACAGTGGGTGATAACCGCGGCTTGTGGTTAATCCCCATTCTGATATTCATCTCCATGAACACCCAAAATATCTTACTATCGCGGATCCGATTCGTGTCCTTAGTGGCCCATAGCGAAGCGTACATCGCGGCCTCCAGCAAATCCCTTTCGATTGTGGGGAACTGGCTGTCCTCCGACAATTCCCCCACCACCAGCGCTATGGACAACATAAGCCATGCATAGTGAACATTTTTCCTTGTTCTTGTGCCTCGCGGCAATTTTCCAGGAACTCCTTACACAAGAACTCTGACGAGTTAAACTAGACCCCCTCCGCGCACTGCTCAGCAAGTGCAACTATCGACGCAGGTACCTCATCCGCGCGACACTTCCACATGACCTTACCTGCTAGTATCTCGGTCGCAACTTTAACAGCTTTGTTGTTGACGCTAGATATGGCGTAGCCCCTTTTCTTCTTCTCCAACTTGTATTTCTTTTTCATGGCCTCCACGATGGCCAAATCATTGCTCTTTCCTTCCAAAATATCTGCGGGGTCCTCTCCTTTACATGGGAGAGAAGTAATGCGATGGATTAAGTGGTCCGTGATGGGGATGGGCTCCTCCAGCCACAAACACCCACCATGCACCAAGCAGAGCGGCTGCCTGATGAAGAAGATCGTCATTGGGGCGTGGTGGAAATGCGGCACCTAGAGCAGATTTAATAACCCTGCCTTTTCCACTCCACGTAACCACTTTTGCGGCTCCAATTCTATAACCCCCACCGTGGTGTTTTGCTTGGGCTTCATGAGCTGCGCGGTCTCTAAGAGAGGGAATTTCTCGTGGTTAGCGAGATCCCAATCTTCAAAATTCAAGTTTGGCACCTGTACCAGGTGCATGCCATCAAAGATGATGTCATCTGGGAGGAGCGGAGACTAAAGAGAGCTCTTGCTCTCGTCGAGGTCCTTGGGCACTTTTGCCTTCCCCTTCCGCGAGGGCATATACGTGGGAAGCTTCGTTGGACGGTGTGCAGGCTCGGTTTCTTCCTCCATACCCTCGTCCTCATCTTCTTCAATTATGAGGTCCTCCAAGTCTTCTTCCTCTTCGTCAGTTTCCAGGTTAACTGCTTTCTCTTTTTCCTCCATCATTAATCTAGTGCACAACGGGTTTCGAGGGGACACACGCACCTGAATCATTGGTTGTTTGTCTTTTTTCGGCTTCGGCGTTCGTGGCGATTTAGGGATTTTCACAACAATCCCAACACCTTCAGGGGCATCTTCCACAGTCAAGGCCTACGCGGCCTCTTCGGCGGTCATCTCTACAACTTCCTTAGCTTCCTCAAATGTTGCCATCTTGCTCATCCAAAACTCTCTCAGTTGCTCAATCAGGGGCTCAATCAATGCTCTGCACAGGGCAAATAAGTCTTGCCTTAGAATACGTGGGGCATACGACAACTCAATTCGCAAAAGACCAAGTGTTGTTTGCTGGGCAGCGCTTTGTAATTTATAGCGCCTTTTGAAATTGAATTCGACCATTCGCCCCAAATCTGGTTCATTAATACTCCCTTGGTGGCATATTTTCCTAAATCTTGCCCATAAAGCGCGTCTTAAATGCCTGCTACCCGCTCCATTTGGTCTCAAGTCGAGCATCACATCGTGAATAGTGACTCCAGTGGTCACTTTCCAGCCAACCCACGCGGCAGCGCAACCCCCCTTGCGCAGTCACGGACCTTGTGACACTTTGCTCCTACGCGCAACTCCAACATTGCGCAGCTCCTGGGCAAAGTAGTTTATAGTCCCACACCTCCTTTTAACTGCCTGGAGCGCTACAATGTACTTCTGGCCGCTAGTCAGGTGGCCGCACCACCTGTATAGGGTTTCAACTGGTCATCCATCACTTTTCCTGTAAAACATCCATCATTTGCAGCGCGCCACCATGGGTGATCCGTTTAGTAATATGCGGTCCAAGCCAAGGCATCAGGCCGATCAACTCTCGGCGGTAGTCCCCAAATTCGTCAATGTGATCATGCGCACCCTATTTTATCACCCTGGTTTTCTTATCGAGAAAATATTTCTTTACTTCACCCTCAAGCTTCTTGACTTTCGCTTCCAGCAGAGTGCTTTTCTCCCTTAATCGCACCCTTTCTTTCATAAATTCTTGAAGCCTAAGATCAACCTGTCAGATTTCTTCCTCAGGTCCCAAGCGTACTGCTTCGTTCAGCTGCGCGATCCCTTCTTCTAACACTCTGCAAGCCTGACCCAAGTTCGGAGTTAATTAGCCAAACAAATCCCTGTACCACTGGCCCTTTCGACAACAGTTCGTGGAGCGCAGACTGAGGTCTCACCCGAAGTAGTATGTGGGGGTGCTGGAACCAGGTTTCCGCACCCTTGAGATGTCTGAGGGGTTGATTTGGTCCAACTGAGAATCTCTTCGCGTAGGTTACTTCGTGCACTTCCCTGGCCTTCACGCCCTGATATATTCGCCTTCGCACAACCCTAACCAGGGGCTGTGGGGCTTTCGCGTTGCTGGAGCAGCAATCTGCACTATTTCGCTAAGTCACACCCGAGATCTTTACCTATCTTCTTAAAACAATTAGTTATCTTCGCGTAAACAGAAGCCTTGTATTATATTTACCTATTCAGCACATTCATATGAGTTCGCACAGTGAATAAACAGTAAAATTGCAATTCATACCCAATAATACATAAAACAGGAAAAGATACACAGAAATATGGTAAAACTTCTCTTTTATTAATTCTTCCCATGGTTACAAATTCGACCTACCCTGTGCACTCAGCTGCAAGGGTCCACGCACTCAGCTACAGAGCCTTCTCCAACTCTATAACCCAAAGACACGATTTACACTCAACTCAAGGCTTCATCAATTCCTTCGATTCATCATGCTTCATTAGATTAACTGTTTTCTACACTTAGAGCCTCGCTACATTTATACAATCCAATGGTCTGCGGACCATGGGTAGATATTTCGAACTGACATTACATTACAAAATCAAGGGCGAACAACCCTGTGACTCTATTATGACTTTGTGCTCCGCACTCACAATTCACGGAGTCTTTACAATGGACTTAGTCAAAACTTGGGCTATAAGCCCCAAAACACGCTTTGGGAGGATTCCACGCCCAACATGCCCCCAACACAAACATCGTCACTCGCCCTCGAGTCACTCTGTCGGTGCGGAGATCTTTGTGCGGAGACCCTCCAACTCTGCTCGAACAGCTGCAAGGTTGGCAGTGCACTAAGCAGCTGTTTGCTGAATCTCCTGTACGCGTTGTTCTAAGGCCGCGGTGTCGAAACTGCTACACTGGATCTGTTCCTGTGTCCCCTGTATTTCTTTATAGTCCCGCGGCTTGTTCCGGCTACTTGGATCGCAAAGACTGTGCTTCTATCGGCTAGTCAGATAGGCGGGCCACCCGTGTATGGCTTCAATCCACTGCCATTCACTTTGCCTAGGAAAGGTTCTCCATTTAGCTTTACCATCTGCACGGCGCCTCCGTCTGTGACCTCCTTAACAACATACGGCCCCATCCAATGCATTCTGAACTTTCCTAGAAATTTATCCAACTTACTGTCATATAGTAACGGTAAATCGTTTACCTTGAAGGTGCGCAACTTAATCTGGCGATTGTGCCAGGCCTTTTCGCGCCGCTTTTGTACCTGCTGATGAAAGCAAGCCAGGAATCGTTCCTCTTCAAGTTCTTCCAACTACGCGAGCCTCTCTTCCAGGACTCCGCGATCCGCCATACCTGTGAGCGCTGCTATGTGCAGACTAGGCATTTGATACTCTATGGGGATTTCAGCGTTTGCTCCATACTCCAGCGTTGGAGGCGTCTGCTCCATCAGTTTCTTGCACGTGGTCCTATAAGCCCACAAAACTGCTGGTACATGCAGGTCCCAACCAGTGAAATCATGTCCACACAGCTGACATGAAAGATTATTCCCATCTTTCTTGACAAAATTCCAAGCTACAACAGTTGATTTTGGGGGTGCCATTGAAATATGAAGGTTCTGAACCTCTGATTGTTGGAGACTGAGGTGAAGGCTTGAAGCCTGAAATGTCTACAATTTTTTTTAATTTACATTTTAATTAGTTTTATATTTTTTTTGCAGAATGATATTATGAAAATTTGAAACTATAATTTAAAAAAAAAAAAAAATTATCAGTTCAAAATTCAGCGTGAGCCTCTTTAAATACTAATAAATTGTATTTAAGTTCGAATTGATAAAACTAGTAAATTTTATTGAACTGATAAAAAAAAGTGTATTTAAATTTTTTACTTACTTGGAGGCTGGAACTTGGAAGCTGGAGTCTGGACATGTGCGGCTTGCTGGAGGGCCGAGGCTGCTTGAAGGCTCATTGCTCTCAGGAGTCAGGCTCTGTCAGGACTCAGAAGGCTCACTGCTCTCAGGCTCTATCAACTTTTAAGGGCAGAGTGTTGGTATCTTAAGAGCTGAATTACAGTTTTGTTAAGGACAAATTTCCAGCCTGTTGAAGAGGCCGAGATGCAACCTTGTTGAGTCCAAGTCTCACGCCTGTTTATGAGGCCAAGTTGCGGGCTCAAATGATATAAATAAGAAGGAGCTCTCCTCCTATTCGGTCAATTAAATTCGAAAAAGCAATTCGACTAAGGAAGGATAAGAAGATACGAACTTGAGGCAGAAGGTTCATAGCTCATGAACCGAGGAGCAGCTTTAGAATATTTTTGGGTTCTGGGTTAAGATGCTTAGTAAATGGTTTTGTACAGGATTGAAGATATTTTTGGAGCAAATTCCTTGTTCAAAATTCAGACCTTCCTGAAACACATAAGATCAACTCTCAGCCCTCATCTAACTGTTTAACAAGACATCTGTTAGAGTGAAATTCTGAACATAAGGAACAGACATATTCAGCACTCTATTTATAGCTCTCAGAATTGAATTCATGCCTGTAAGACATACCTCATTAGCTCTGAATTTCGTCCCTGAAGAGTTCTGAAACTTGGCCCTCTTATCCACTGATTTTCAGCCTCTTTGAGCCCTGTTGAATCCAAGTTCAAGGACTAATGTTGAGAGTGAGTTCTGGTCAGTGTCAACCTTCAGGACGCTGCCACAGGCCACAGCGTGAGATGAGGTCGGCGCCTGCTTCAAATCCCTTCGCTCTCTTGACTCAAGTCTCAGACCTATGGTCTAAGTTACAACCCGTCGACGCTGCCAGATGCCACGACCCACAAGCCATCAAAAACGCCATCGAAAAACCTGAAAACCCGTCGAAAACCCTGAAAACTCGTCGTCGGTCGAAAGTTGTAGCTTGTATATGAGCTCAAGCCTCACGTTGTGGACTGGTCAGTGGTCGTCGGTCGCTGCAAACAATGAAACCTAAGTTCTAACCCACAGGCCACCGCAAACAATGAAACCAAAACAAAACCACAGGGCCCGCAAAATTTATTATTCATTTCTATTTGTTTTAAACAGAAAAAATTGAATTTTAACGATTTTTAACGATTAAGTTCACCTTGAAATTTGATTCGTTTGAAGTTCGAGTTTGCCATTTTGTTCAGTGAATTTGAACGAATAAATTCAAATTCTTTTGAAGTTCGGCGAATTTCGAATTTTTTCGTTCAAATTTGCCGAACCCAGTGACTAAGCACTCTCATGTGTTCCCCAACTGGCCCTCAAGCCTCCTCTTATACTTTTCTTATTGGTCCTTCAATGGTCGAAATTACATCTCTAATCAATGGCTAAGATTAGATTTGGCTTGATCCATGTCCTTTAGAACCTTCTAACCCAGTTTTATATTAATACCCATTAATATTTTATTTTTCCTAAGTTTAGACTTAGGAACTCCATTAAAAATATTAATTATTTAATATCTCCTAAACCGGAAAGAATCTTCTCAAACCATTTTTGGGTCTTGGATATCTCATGTGCTTTAGCCTCTCCACCATTTTTCATGGCTAGAGCACATCTAATGCTACCCCAAATCAACAAACCCAGCATTCCTACTGTAGGTCCCTCTGAAATTCTGCATCTGTGCTGCTACTGGCACTGGCACTGCCAACTGCAACTGCACTACAAACTGTTGTTGATGCTGCATCAACAATGTTAAAACACCCCAAATTACTGAACTAACTGTGTTCAGTATGATACCATGTGAATGTTGGAGCCTGATTGCTGCTAGTCTCTGCGCTGACCCTCTGAATCTACTGCGTTGTTGCTGACCTCTACTCTGTGCCATCTGCATTGTTGCCAACTCCTCTTCGATGTGTAAAAATTTTTGTTTTCCCACCCCGGTTTTCAGTTTCTCCTTATTTCTCCCATATAGTTAAATGCCCTTTCCCATAACCATACATTTAACAAGCTGAAAAATAATTTTTTTCTTTTTTTTGAAAACACAAATTCTGGAAATTTTACAGAATGTTGGAAATTGCAGAAATAAAAATCAGCAATAATAAACAGCCATTAAAACACATTTAAACACTGATATTTTTGGTCAATGTGACCCTGGAAAAACCCCCTACAACTCTTGGGGAAAACCAGTTTGAGAGCTCTTCTTTATTTATGGAAAATGCCTTTTACAGTGAGAAAATTTTCAGCAAAAATTACAGCAAAACAAATTTTTCCAGCAAGCAAACTTATCTGTTTTCAGCCTTACAGACAATCTGGAAATTTGTTGTACGCGCGGTACGGACCGTAAGGATGTACGAACAGACCTCGGTTTCCGTGTAGAAATTCGTCTCCTCGAAATTTGTGCCCAAAAATCAGCTTTTCTCTATTTTCTCAGCAAAAATCAGCGTTTTTTTGCTTGTTCTTTCAGCTGTACGAATTCGCTGAAGAGCTACCTTGGAATATGTGCCAAGTTGCTGCCTCCTTCTCCTTCCTGTACAGAAATCTCCCTTACTCTCTTGCTCTCCTTCTCCCAATCTGCTCATGAAAGAATGAATGATCTTTTCCTCATTTTCCTCCCTTAACCCAACCCTAAATGACTTTTGGGTGATCCCTAAATCCAATGGTTGAGATAGATTTAGATCAATGGCTGAGATTAAATGCACATTTAAATCTCACTTTCTATTTTTTAATTCACCCCACTTTAATAAAGACCCACTTAGTCATTTATTTCCAAAGTCACTTTTCCTTTCTAATTTTTCATTGACTTTATAAAAGTCACTTTAAAATTAGACTTAGTAACTTTATCACTTAAAGTCACTTTTAAATTAGATTTTAACTTTATAAAAATTATAAAGTCACTTTAGGAGAAAAATTAAAATCTTTTGGACACTTTTCCCTAGGCCAAAGATCAAAGCCTTGGGGAACCACCTGTCCTTCGATACCAAATTTCAACACGTTGTTCAGTTTCTGGCGCTCCTAGCCATTACAACTGTCTCTCTGACACTCCTCAACACTATCCGACACTAGCCCACCCTGCAACTTTTGATCTGGGCTCCCGTAGCAAGGAATTGATCTGAGAGGTGGGCCCCTCAAGGATCCTGCCCATCTGTAGTCCTTTCAAACTACATCTCTAGATCACCCCACCTCCCTCCTGGACATGTGGTTGCCATCTCTGCCACAAATGTCGAAAATCTCCTCTCTGGTTCTTACTACTGCTGCTTAGCCAATAAGAAAACAGACTTCTTGGCAGGAAGTCTTACTTAGGAAAAAATTCCCACAACCATGCTCCTTCCTTCTCTTTTGATGTCATTCTGCCTAGCAAAACGGCCTGCAGAAAATACTGCATCCCACCAGCTTCTCATCACGCTGAGGCTTTAGCGTTGCTCCCTCTGCCATGACAAGATTTCGATCTGGAAGCACTTCTCTCTATCGACTCACTCAGATAAAGACTGCCACGAAATACAGCCCTCCGGCCAGAGCTGCGCAAACCCCTCTGGGATTCGAACTGCTGCCTTCTGCAACTTTTTTGATCTCCCTCTTCTGCTCAGTGTTGGGTTCTTTGGCATTGTTCTTCTTGCTTCACCTGCACTAGCTCTGATACCATGTGAAAATTTCTAACCCTCAAGGAACCCCTACTCCAGCAAATCTGAATCTACTTCACCTACTTGATTTTAATTAGATTCATCAAGTAATTCTTTTGAATGCTTAAGAAAATTACTTCTACAGGCTACACTACTTAAACTTGATTTGCATGAAACAAGAAAACTGAGCAAAGAACAAGATACATAAGACAATAATTTTTGGACAAAATAGTCCCCAGAAAAAACCAATGCGGGAAAACCAGTGCAACAACTCTGAGGGTTTATTATTATGTAGGAGATAATTCTGAATACAAATCTAGGATGCTTCAACTAGCAATCATTTTCAGAGAAAATACCGAACAAAAGAATGGTAAAAGAATCTCACCATGTCACTGGAGAACCAGTGATTGATCCTCAGCTCTGGGAGGCTTTGTGTCACCTTCTGATGGCCTCTGCGTCACCCTGGGCAGCGTCTGTGTCACCCCTCCCGGGTATTACGCTGCCTCTCTACTCTGGATCTTCTGCTAGTTAAGAATTCAACTTTCTTTCCTCCAGTCTCACACCTTGGCTTTTGGCAACTGAAACTTCGAATTCCCTCTGCAAAAACTTGACTTCCCCTCACTGACTGCGCTACCTCTGCGTCTGCATTGCATAGGCCAGTGTCAGCCTTCCTCTGGACGTCTTTTGTCCTTTCTCTTCCTTGTATTCTCCGGAAATTCCTCCCCCTGGAATCTCACTACCCCTCTACTACAAGATCTTCCCAATCGGTTTTCCCCCTGAGAACTTCTCACCTCAGAAAATCTATTTCCTCAATCTCTCTGTGTGTGTCTCCAAATAACCCTCAAGCCTCCTTAAATAATCTCCTCGTTGACATTCAACGACCCAAATTAGAAGCTAATCAATGGCTAAGATCATTTATGCTTGATCCTCGTCTTCTTCTAGAAGTTACACCCATTGTTTATGTTAATATCCTTTAATATTTTATTTTCCTAAGTTTAGACTTAGGGTCCCTTTAAAATAATTAATTATTTTAATAAAGCTGATTCTAGGTGGAATTTACCAAAACGCTTTCTGGGTTCTTTGGAATACACATGCCCAAGCATCCCTGCAAACTCTGAGGCTTCGAGCACATCCATTGCTACCAAAAATCAATAGTGGCATTACGTACACCATCATCTTAGCCCTTGCAGGCGATCTACAAGCATCTTCGATTTGTTTGGAGACCCATGAGGACACTTGTGTGCCCCCACATGTCATTTGGAGTACCACGGGTTATTACAAGGGGCCACCCCCCTTGTCCACTGGTTTTAAGGGTCCTACTCTTCATTGTGGCACCCATGCACCTCATTAGGCCTCTTAGGGGACCCTATGACATGCATAGATTATTATTTGACCTCTTGAGAGGCTTACTTTTTCATTTATGAGCTAGTTTGCTGGGCTTGTCACCAAAAGTTGAATTATTATAACATTATTTTATTTTTGAGGCTTATGTAGGCCAAGGAGGCTAATTTGAACTCCTAAGTTGTGTGTAAATACAAGTGAGATGAGTTCATTTCTCATCATCACTTTGGTTTGGATCTTTTCTCTCTCTTGAGATTTTTGCACTTTTTCTAGAGGATGAATTGGAGCTTTATGGATGAATTTTGATGTGTGGATATTGGTCTATCTTCTCTTGGAGCTTCTCTCTAGTCAATTGTGAATGGTTGGATATATTCTATTACATGTAAGTACATGCTTTTGATGTTATTCTTGTTTTACATTTTCAAATACATTGGACTAGGATTTTCGTTGTTCTAGGGCTAATTGTTGCATGCATTTACTGCTTAAAATGGTGGAATTTTGTCTCTATTATAACATCTCTTAATGTATGGGCCATGTAATATGAACGAAATCTCCTAGGGGTAATTCTATCAAAGAATTTGACCTTGATAAGTCATTCTCGTTGTGCATTGAAGTATAAAAGATGCAAGATTGCTTCTTCTTGACCTAGAAGGCTAGTGAAGTGGTTTTGAGGCCTCCTTGACTGGTAACCAAGAAATCCTACTAATTCATCATAGACTCCATTCTCCCAAAGATTAAGGCATTGATCTACCAAAAGTTGGTCACCAAAAACCACTTTTTTTCACCTCCTTCAAGGTCTAGCCAAGTTGGAGTACCTAGGGGCATTAATTTCCCAACAAGTTATCCCTCCAAAAAGTTCAATCTTCTAAGGTCTCTCACGTTGGCCTTTCCTCAAGCTCTCCTCCAATTTTGAAGCCATTCCAATGGTGGAGTTGGGAAAAAATCTAAGCCCTAGCTCCGTGATCCAAACTTTCCTTAGCATCCCCAAGGCTAGTACCTCATAGGATCAAATCAACACCTTCAAGTGAAATTCTTCCTTTGATCATTTCCACCTTGTCTAGGGTAAGAACATCATTCGTTGCCACACTCATTCCTCCTCCCAATCCTTTGAAAAGACCATTCTTTAAGAACCATCTAGGATACCAATTTCAATAAGGATTTTAGAGATTGGAAAATTCCTTCACAAGTCATATCCCATAAACCTAACCCTCAAATCCTCCCTTCCTTTCCTTAGAAGACCTTGTACCTTGCTTAGAAAGCAAGCAAACTCTACCCTTCTAACTTTCCTGGGAAACAGATTATTTGGGTCACTCCACATCCTTTCATTGACTTATCCTTCATCAATGACTCCATAATAATACCGAGTCTCCTCCCATCGGTGGAAGTTCCTAAATAGAAGGGAGCTTTAACTAATGTGACAATGGGCTATTGCTCCATTGTTTCCCTTGACCTAGCAGTTGTCCCTTTAGGATTCCCTCTTAGGACCCCTACTAGTCTGAGCAGTAACAAACCCTTTTATTGAGCTTGGAGACACCTGTACATGCCAAAGTCCACTATGGAAGGGCATGCCACTATGAAGTGTCCACTTGTTTTCCATGATTTGTAAGCTCCTTTACTTGATTAATCTAATCATTTGTTGTACTGGAAGGTAAGGGGACGCATTGGATATGCAGGATTGCAGGCGGGTCTCCATTTGGGGTTTGGTCTCCCTATGCGGGGTCTAGGCTGAGCGTTGAGAGCCATGGACCTCCACCATAGCAAAAAGAGTATTATACCACTTCATGGATCCCTCAACACCACTCAACAATTGCTCGAGTTCCACCTTTTGGATGAGGATGATGCACCTGGACCACCATGACCAACTGGCTTCAAACTTGCACCATACACTTAGCAGATGTTCTAGGGCCCAGATGAGGATGTGTCTCACCATAGGAGAGTTGAGGTCATCTTTCCAGCCCTTACAGATGGTATACAAGCATTATCGATCCACTTGGAGACCCATGAGGTTGTCATTGTGCCCCCACACCCAATTGGGGGGAACCACATTGGATTTGATTGGATATCAAGGGACCACCCCCTTGATCACTATGTTTGGAGCTTATTATCTCACATTGGCGCACTTTGGACTCCACTAGGCCTCCTCAATGGCCCAACGGCTCATTGTATCTACTATTTTGCCCTCTTGAGAGGCTTTATCTTTGTATTATTGAGCTATCTTGGTGGGCTTGTCACCAAGTCATGTCATTATTGTAAATTATTTTGTTATTTGGGACATTATTAGCCCAATTAGGCTATTCGAACCCCCTTATGGATTTTATAAATAGATGAGAGACCCATTCATTTCTCTCATCATCACTTGGATTGGATTAGTATCTCTTGAGAGATTTGCACACTTGCTTTCTTGGACGAAATTTTTGGAGTTTATTGATGCACTATGATGTTTGGATTTTCGCTATTGTCTTTCGAGCTTCCTGTTATGCGAAGTTGGTGAATGAATATACTCTTTCTCTCTCTCGTAAGTGGAATTTAATGTTATTCTTCTTACCTTAATTGTTTAATGCATTATATTGTAATCTTTGTTCTTGTATGGGCCAAAATAATGTGAAATACTTCTTTAAGTCTTGAATAAATGATATATTGCATTCGTTTCTCTTTGAGGGAAAGGATGAATGTTCTTAGAGGCACCTAATAAGTTAACAAGCCTTGAAACTTCATCTCCTTTGCAATTTGAAGTATAAAACCCTAAATGACCTAGTTGTTGCATCTTGAAAGGCTAGTGAAGATCATTTAGGGCTCCTTAGCTCATGAAAATTTTTGATCTAGGTCTATCTTGACTCCATTAAGCCCAAGAAGCAAGGCACTGATCCTCACATCTGTTTGGTGGTCAAAATAACCTATTTTCTTCATCTTTTCCAATTCTAGGCCTAACCCTAGACGGTCTCCTAGGGCATCAATCGAAACCTTTTGCAGCCATCCAAAACCCTTGAAATTTGGTCCACAATTGCGTTGGGGTCTTCTCAAGGGGTCCTCCATGTTTTAGCTCAATCCGACAGTGGAATCCCGAGATATTGCAAGCCCTAGCTCAAGGATCATTCCTCTCCCTAGGTTGCTTTGGGTTAGTGTCCTCATTTGGATCACTGCATTTGAATTTCAAAGGAAAATTATTTCTTTGATCCTTTTCTCCTCCCTAGCCAGGTCAAGCCCATCAATTATCGATCAACTCCACACCCTTGACCTAGTTCGGGCCCACTTGGGTTCTTTGTGGTCCCACAATTTTGTGACTAACATTCCACAAGGATTACATAGAAGCCATTTTCCTTTAGGATTCTTAGGTCCAGGATACCTCTTGTTAAGGGATATTCTCCAAACCTAGATCTAAGCATCCTCATATCCCCTCTAAGAGAGCCATCTATCTTGCTTTCATCGCAAGCAAGCCCATTATCTGAGCCTCTCTTGTGAATAAGCTTTTGGAATCACCTTTCATCCCATCGTTGACCTATCATTCCTAGTGATTCCCCTCATACCGGGACTCCTCCCATTGGTGAAAGTCCGTAAAGTGCAGGGAGATTTAGCTGAGGTGACAGTGGGCTATCCCTCCATTGTTGCCACTTGACCTAGTAGATGCTCTATAGGATCCCCTCCTAGGACCCCTGTTGGTTTGAACGGTAACAGATCCACAAGGAGTTAGCCTCCCCTTCCCCTTGTCCACACTTTGGTTTGGCTATGGAACGATGCCCCAGAGGTTGATGTAGCTGAAAAGAAAGTTAAAAGCATAATTTGGCCACTTACAACAGAAAATGTACCATAAAATGCAAAAGATGGTTGGGACATAAAAATTTGGTCCATGGGAAAAAGCCAAACATGAGATCTACCTCTTATCATTATGGCCATTACCCTGATTCCTGGTGCCCCTACGTGTGCTCCCTGCATAATTTAGGAACCCATGATTGTCCCAACCCTTGGTGGGCGTTGAACTACCCAGCCTTACGAGGGTATTCACTTATTTATCATACAGATCATGCTCTCATCTCCTAGAGCCCCGAGCAGTTTAAAGAAAAAAACCAATAAAAGGTTAAAGACATACAACGAAGGTGTGAAAATTCTATCACTGCAACAACTGATTTATTTTATCTACTTATTTTCCCAATAAGTTATTTATGCAAATCCTTCAGTAAACATTAAAATAAATTTTGCTACAGATATCACACCATAATACAGAAACAAACACATGCACATGAATTAACACATCAACACAGATATTTTGGACAAAAGTCCTCGAAAAACCCCAATGTGGGAAAATCGGTTCAACAAGGGAGGATTTTATTATTCAGCAATTCTTTAGTACAATAGTGTGCCAAGCTGGGTTACCAACTGAGAGAAAATTCTTCAGCACTTCTCCCAGTCTTAGCGTCAGCCTGGCTGACCTCTGCATAGCTCCCAAAGCCTTTGCATCAACCCCTACCTCTCTGTGTCAGCACTGGGCCTCTCTGCATAACCCACGCAGGCCCTCCAGTAACTGTGCAATCTGCTGCTTCTACGTCTACCTCTCCAACCTCTACGTTGTTCCCCTGCTGCTGTTCCCGACTCTCTGTTCCGTACTTACTGCCTCCTACTGCTCTCCGACCATTAATTCGAATTTCTCAGCTAACCATGCTTTAGAAATCAAACTGATTGGTCTCCTTTAGTGTCTTCTCCAACTGACCCTCAAGCCTCTTCTTATAATTTTTCTGTTGGTCCTTCAACAGCCGAGATGAAATCTCTAAACAACAGCCAAGATTAGCTTAGGCTTGATCCATGACTTTGGAACCTTCTAACCCAGTTTTATATTAATACCCATTAATATTTTATTTTTCCTAAGTTTAGACTTAGGAACTCCATTAAAAATATTAATTATTTTAATATCTCCCAAACCAGTTAGAATCTGCCCAAATCATTTATGGGTCTTGGAGATCTCATGTGCTTTAACCTCTCCACGAATTTTCATGGCTAGAGAACATCCAATGCTATCCCAAATCAACACTCCTCTTAGCGAGGATTGTGCTCTAGTAATACTCCACACTGAGTATCACACTGATTATCTGGCATCGGTCCCTGTGCTGATGTTAGGCCTCCCCTCCCAACATCCTCTACACTGCTACATCCTGTACTGTTTCCCATAGCTCTATCACTGCCACTGCTACATCTGTACTGTAGCTTCCTTTGCATCCGTGGTGTTGCTGGTCCATCTTCCCAACACTGCATCTGTACTACAACTCCCTCTGCATCTGTGTTGTTGCTGGTCCTTCTTCCCAACACTATATCTGCACTGCAAACTCCTTCTCATCATGTTGCATCGTGCTACTATTGACTGCTATTGCACTGCAACATCATTCTCATTTCTACTACTGAAATGGATTCTTTATCATCCCCATCTTTTCCCTAAAATAATCAAACTTGGTTCTTCCAAGGGCCTTGGTAAGGATGTCTGCCACCTGTTCTCCTGTAAGAGTGTAGCTCAACTATAGAGCTCCTCGTTGGACACAATCTCCTACAAAGTGACACCAGATATCAATATGCTTTGAACGATCGTGAAATGCTAGATTCTCAAAGAGCTTGATGCAACTCTGATTATCACACATGATCCTAGTCGCCTCCATCTTTCTTCTGAATAGGTTCACAAGCAGTTTTCTAAGCCATATGGCCTCCCACAAAGTTGTGCTTGTGGCCATATATTCTGCCTCAGCTAAGCTTAGAACCACGGATTTCTGTTTCCTACTACACCAGGAGGTCATTCTTGATCCAATGTTGAAATAGTACCCAGAGGTACTTTTCCGATCCACTAAACTTCTTGCCCAATCTACATCAGTAAACCCACTTAATCTGATATCCTTACCCTGGTGTACAAGAGTCCATAATCGACTATTCCTTGTAAATACCTGAGAACATGTTTGGTTGCTGCCCAGTGCGCCCTCTTCGGTTCCACCATGAATTGACTGAGGTTGTTGACAGCATAGCAAATGTTTGGCCTGGTATTGACCAGATACATTAGGGACCCTATGAGCTGCCTGTATAAGGTGGGATCAACATCTTTGCCTTCTGATGCATCTATCTTCTTCGAGTTGGTTATCGTTGGAGTAGCCATGGGTCTGTAGTCCTCCATCCTGAATCTCTTCAGGATTTCTGTAGCATATCTCCCTTGCCCAAAGAAGATCTCCCCCTTTTGCTGCCAAACTTCCAACCCTAGGAAATAATGCATTCGTCCCAAATCCTTCATGTCGAATTCCGTGGCTAGATTCTTCTTACAGTCCCCTATGAGCCTAGACGATCCTATCGGGAAGAGATCATACACATATAATACTAAGATTAGAGGCTCATTCTCTACAACCAAATAGTAGAGATTTGGATTTGCGTCACTCTTGACAAATCCCATTTCTACAAGTAACCATCGATTCGCCCATACCATGCTCTAGGTGCCTGTTTCAGCCCATACAAGGCTTTCTTCAATCGGCATACATGAGACTTCTTCTCATGTGTCTCAAAGCCCTCTGGTTGTTCAATGTATACTTCTTCTTCTATCACACCATTCAAAAATGCCGTTTTGACATCCATCTGATGAATCTCCCATCCTATTTGTGCTGCAAGAGATATCACGGATCTAATACATGTATACCTCGCTACCGGGGCGAAGGTCTCTTCATAGTCAATGCCTTCCTTCTGAGCATACCCCTCAGACACAAACCTGGCTTTGTATTTCTCATCACTGCCGTCTACAACGTATTTAATCTTGTAGATCCATCTTGAACCTACCACTGATCTATCTTGAGGCCTTGGCACTACCTCCCAGACATCGTTCACCATTATGGAGTTGTACTCCTCTACCATCGCATCCAGCCAAACCTGATGTTGAGCTGCCTCCTGAAAACTGGTTGGCTCCCCATCCTAAGCTACTAATGCTCGATATCTATCTGGTTGTTTTCGCTCACACTTATTGTTCCTTGGTGCACCAATGAAGTCCTCTGCATCTCGCAGATCTGACAAAGTTCCCTGCTCGTTCTTCCTCTACCAGGAGGTGCTTCTGTTAGCTCCTCCTTATCTTGAGATTCTTCGTGATCTAAGGAAGAATTCTTTACTTCCGTTGGTTGAAGAAGTTTGACCAACGACTCCTCTTTTGATTGCTCCCCGAAAGGCATTTCTCGAGATTTTCTAAAAGCCCTATCCTCCATGAACTTCACATCTCGTCGGACTACTACCTTCTTGCTTCCTAGAAGATAGATTCTGTATGCCTTAGCATTCTCACTATATCCCACTAGATATCCTGTCTCTACAATTTGATCCAGCTTCTTCCTCTTTTCCTCAAGTACGCGACAATATGCTAAGCTCCCAAATATCCTGAAATGACGAACTTCAGACGTCTTCCTTGTGAAAACTTTCTGTGGAGTAATTTTTCCCAATGCCCGATGAGGAGTCCTGTTCTGAACATAGACCGTTGTGTTGCATGCTTCTGCCCACAGGAATTTTGGCACATCCTGATCATACATCATGGCCCTAGCTGCTTCTACAATAGTCCTGTTCTTCCTTTCGGCTACTCCATTCTACTCCGGATTGGAAGGAGATATCCACTCTCTTTTGATGCCCTCTTGAGTGCAAAAATCAATGAAGTCCTTATCGACATACTCTCCACCATTATCTGAGCGCAGAACTTTTATTTTCTTCCCAGTTAGATTCTCCACCAGAGCCTTGAACTCTTTGAATCGACAAAAAACCTCGTCCTTGGTTTTCAGAAAATAAACCCAAGTTTTTCTTGAATGGTCATCAATGAAAGTAAGGAAGTACTCGGCACCACTAAGAGCTTTCTGAACATAGGTCCGCAGATATCTGAGTGTATCAATCCTAGTACACTCTTAGCCCCATTCTTACTTCTAGGAAATGTTGCTTTAGCATACTTTCCCTAAGCACATCCTATGCATACATCATCTCGTTTTGTACTAAGATCTAGAACTCTTGTTATAGTGTTTCTGAGAATTCTCAGAGCCCCATGGTGAAAATGTCCCATTCTTATGTGCCATAGTTCGTTCAAATCCTTGTGTCCATGACTTCCTATTAGTGCCATTGGTAATTCTAGTTGTAGTTTGTACAACCTGCTACTTTTGATCCCGATCTACACTTTCTTTTTCCAACTTGGGTGTTTGACGTATACTTTCTCCTTGATGAAGAAAACATCATAGCCTTTGCCTTGAAGTTGCAACAAGAAAGTAAATTCATCCCTAATCCTGGTACATGCCGCGCATTGGTAGCACGGAATCGCTCTCCCGTTTCTGTTTAAAAAACTATGGTACCCCTCCCTACTGGAGTACACTTTGCCTTGTTCCCCATGGTGATTTGAAAGTTCATCCTCTTCCCCCGATAATCTGAGAAACATTCCCATAGTCCCATCTAATGCCAAGATGCTACACTGTCTATATACCATGCTTCTGATGATGCAAGCTAGTCACACAAGCCACTTCTTCTAGCCTAGACGCCAACATAGAGAAATCAAAGTCACTATCTCTTGTGCAATTTTCTAAAAATCTGTGCGAGTCTCCTGACGTAGATGCCTCTGCATCATGGTCTCGACCATAATTGATTTTTCCTTCCTGTCTCTAATTACTTCCTCTGGTACCATGTGAAAACTATATCACTACAACAACTGATTTATTTTATCTACTTCTTTTCCCAATAAGTTATTTATGAAAATCCTTCAGTAAACATTAAAATAAATTTTGTTGCAGATATCACACCATAATACAGAAACAAACACATGCACATGAATTAACACATCAAAACAGATATTTTGGACAAAAGTCCCTGGAAAAACCCAATGTGGGAAAACCAGCACAGCAAGGGAGGATTTTATTATTCATCATTTCTTCAGTACAACAGGGTGCCAAACTGGCTTACCCAACACAGAGAAAATTCTTCAGCATTCTCCCAGTCTCAGCGTCAGCCTGGCTGACCTCTACGTAGCTCCTAGACCCTCTGCATCAGCCCCTGCCTCTCTGTGTCAACACTGGGCCACTCTGCGTCAACCACACAGGCCCTCCAGTGACTGTGCAATCTGCTGCTTCTACGTCTGCCTCTGCGTTGTTCACCTAGTGTTGTCCCCGACTATATGTTTCGTACTTGTTTCCTCCTGTTGCTCTTAGACCACTAGTTCGAATTTTTGACTCAGATTCTCCACCAAAGCCTTGAACTCTTTGAATCGACAGAAAACCTCGTCCTTGGTTTTTAGAAAATAAATCCAAGTTTTCCTTGAGTGGTCATCAATGAAGGTAAGGAAGTACTCGACACCACTAAGAGCTTTAGTCGACATAGGTCAACAAATATATGAGTGTATCAATCCTAGTACACTCTTAGCCTTGTTCTTACTTCTAGGAAATCCTGCTTTAGCATACTTTCCTAGAGCACATCCTCTGCATACATCATCTCGTTCTGTACTAAGATCTGGAACTCCTGTTACAGTGTTTCCGAGAATTCTCATAGCCCCATGGTGCAAATGTCCCATTCTTCTGTGCCATAGCTCGTTCAAATCCTTTTTCTCCATGACTGCCGATTAGTGCCATTGGTGATTCTAGTTGTAGTCTGTACAACCTGTTATTTTTTATCTCGATCTGCACTTTCTCTTTCCAGCTTGGATGTTTGACGTATACTTTCTCCTTGATGAAGAAAACGTCATAGCCTTTGCCTTAAAGTTACGACACGGAAATTAAATTCATCCTCAATCCTGGTACATACAACACATTGGTAGCACGAAACCCCTCTCCCGTTTATGTTTGAAAAACTATGGTACCCCACCCTACTGGAGTACACTTTGACCTTGTTCCCCACGGTGATCTGAAAGTTCATCCTCTCCTCCCAATAATCTGAGAAACATTCCCGGATTCCCGTCATATGCCAAGAGGCTCCACGATCTATATACCATACTTCTAATTATGCAGAGCTAGTCACACAAGCCACTTCTTCTTCCAACCTGGATGCCAACATAGAGAAATCGAAGTCACTGTCTCTTGTGCAATTTTCTGAAAATTTGTAAGAGTCTCCTGACGTAGATTCCTCTGCATTATGGTCTCGACCCATAATTGATTTTCCCTTCCTGTCTCTGATTACTTCCTCTGATACTATGTGAAAATTCTATCACTGCAACACTTGATTTATTTTATCTACTTATTTTCCCAATTAGTTATTTATGAAAATCCTTCAGTAAACATTAAAAGAAATTCTGCTGCAGATAACACACCATAATACAGAAACAAACACATGCACATGAATTAACACATCGACACAGATATCTTGGACAAAAGAACCCAGAAAAACCCAATGTGGGAAAACCGGTGTAGCAAAGGGAGGATTTTATTATTCAACAATTCTTTAGTACAACAGGGTGCCAAACTGGCTTACCCAACAGAGAGAAAAATCTTCAACACTTCTCCCAGTGTCAGCATCATCCTCGCTGACCTCTATGTAGCTCCCAGACCCTCTGCTCCACCCACGCAGGCCCTCCAGCGACTGTGCAGTCTACTACTTCTGCGTCTGCCTAAGAAGCTCTATCTCTGCCTCTCCAACCTCTGTGTTGTTCCCCTGGTGCTGTTCCCGACTCTCTATTCCGTACTTGCTGCCTCCTGCTGCTCTCAAACCACTAGTTCAAATTTCTCAGTCAGATTCTCCACCAGAGCCTTGAACTCTTTGAATCAACAGAAAACATCGTCCTTGGTTTTCAGAAAATAAATCCAAGTTTTCCTTGAGTGGTCATCAACGAAGGTAAGGAAGTACTCGGCGCCACTAAGATCTTTAGTGGACATAGGTTCATAGATATCTGAGTGTATCAATCTTTGTACACTCTTAGCCATGTTCTTACTTCTAGGAAACGCTGCTTTAGCATACTTTCCCATAGCACATCCTCTACATACATCATCTCGTTCCGTACTAAGATCTGGAACTCCTGTTATAGTGTTTCTGAGAATTCTCAGAGCCCCATGGTGCAAATGTCCCATTATTCTGTGCCATAGCTCATTCAAACCCTTGTCTCAATGACTGCCTATTAGTACCATTGGTGATTTTAGTTGTAGTCTGTGCAACCTGTTACTTTTGATCCCGATCTGTACTTTATTTTTCCAGCTTGGGTGTTTGACGTATGCTTTCTCCTTGATGAAGAAAACATCATAGCCTTTGCCTTGAAGTTGTGACACGGAAAGTAAATTCATCCCCAATCCTAGTACATGCAACACATTGGTAGCACGGAACCGCTATCCCGTTTCTGTTTGAAAAACCATGGTACCCTTCCCTACTGGAGTACACTTTGCCTTGCTCCCCATGGTGATCTGAAAGTTCATCCTCTCCTCCCAATAATCTGAGAAACATTCCCGGATTCCCGTCATATGCCAAGAGGCTCCACTGCCTATATACCATACTTTGATGATTCAGAGCGAGTCACACAAGCCACTTATTCTTCCAGCCTAGACGCCAACATAGAGAAATCAAAGTCACCATCTCTTGTGCAATTTTATGAAAATCTATTTGAGTCTCCTGACGTAGATGCCTTTGCATCATGGTCTCGACCCATAATTGATTTTCCCTTCCTGTCTATGATTACTTCCTCTCATACCATGTGAAAATATTATCACTGCAACAACTGATTTATTTTATCTACTTATTTTCCCAATAAGTTATTTATGAAAATCCTTCAGTAAACATTAAAATAAATTTTGCTGCAAATATCACACCAAAATACAGAAACAAACACATGCACATGAATTAACACATCAACCCAGATATTTTGGACAAAAGTCCCCGAAAAAAACCAATGTGGGAAAACCGGTGCAGCAAGGGAGGATTTTATTATTCAGCAATTCTTCAATACAACATGGTGCCAAACTGGCTTACCCAACAGAGAGAAAATTCTTCAGCACTTCTCCCAGTCTCAGCGTCAGCGTGGCTGACCTTTGCATAGCTCCCAGACCCTCTGCGCCAACGCCTGTCTCTCTGCATCAGCACTGGGTCTCTCTGTGTCACCCACGCAGACCGTCCAGTGACTGTGCAATCTGCTGCTTCTGCGTCTGCCTCTCCAACCTCTGCATTGTTCCCCTGGTGCTGTTCCTGACTCTATGTTCCGTACTTGTTTCCTTCTGCTGCTCTCAAACAACTAGTTCGAATTTCTCAGCTAACCTCGCTCCAGAAATTGAACTGACTGGTCTCCCTCAATGTGTTCTCCAACTGACCCTCAAGCCTCTTCTTATACTTTTCCTGTTGATCCTTCAACGGTCGAGCTTAAATCTCTAATCAACGACTAAGATTAGATTAAGCTTGATCCATGACTTTTGGAACCTTCTAACCCAGTTTTATATTAATACCCATTAATATTTTATTTTTCCTAAGTTTAGACTTAGGAACTCCATTAAAAATATTAATTGTTTTAATATCTCCCGAACCGGTTAGAATCAACCCAAACCATTTCTGGGTCTTGGAGATCTCATGTGTTGTAGCCTCTCCACCAATTTTCATGGCTAAAGCACATCTGATGCTACCCCAAATCAACAAAAAGGTGGAAAAACAAAGGCCAAGGTAACTCATGTACCACGATTGCTCTCTCCTACATCTATACAACCATGTGTAAAACTCCCTCATTATAGCTACTCTTGTGCCATGGCATGTTGCTTAGAGCCTTTGCTGTTACCCCACTTTGTTCCACCATCATTTCACATGGCACCTTCCATTTAATGAATGTACCATCGACATGTTACTCCCTTAGAGGTTGAAACCACCTAATAGGATCCTTTGTTAACCTCCCTCTTGAACTTGGGAACACCTGTACATTATAAAGCCCACTTGGAAGGGCATGCCACTATGAAGTGTCTACTTGGGCCCTTGATTTTCAAGCTTATTTAATCTATTGCACTAATGAATTGTTGTACTAGAAAGTGAAAAGACGCATTAGATCTTATACAGGATTGCAGGTGGGTCTTCATCTTGGGCTTGGCCTCCCTATACAAGATCCAAGACCTCTAGGTGTTCATGATGGCATTTGTAGGGTGAGAGTTGAGAGCCATGGGCCTCCACCACAACAGAGCATTGAATGCCATGCCAAGGGATTCTTCAGCACCACCTATTTCTTGTTCATGCCCCAGCCATACGGAGATGATGATGCACTTGGACCACACAGCCCAGCCGGCCACATACTTGTACTAGACACTTAGCAGTTGATCTAGGTCCTAGATGGGATTTTGTCTCACCCGGGAAGACATGGGAGGGATTGTATCATCATTCTAGCCCTAATTGATGGAGCATCGACATGTTTGATCCACTTGGAGACCCATGAGACCATTCAATATTCTCCACAGCCACTTGGGAACACCATAGATGTTTTGCTTGGAAACCAAGGGGCCAACCCCATGGTCATCATTATGAGAGCTCTCCTCTTCATCTTGGCACATGGAGGACTTATCTAGGCCTTCCAACGATCCTCTTGCACCATTATTCTATCATTTTGGCCTCATTAGGAAGGCTTGTTGAGTACTTTTTTGCTATTTGGTGGGCTTGTCACCAAGTGGATTATTGTTTTGCACAATAAAGTTGTTTTTAGGGGCCTATTAGTCTAATTAGACTAAATCAAATCCCTAAAGGCTCATGTAAATAGATGATGAATCTCATTTGTAGCTCATCATCATTTGGATTGGGATTTCTCTTGTAAAAAGAATTTAGACCTGTAATTGATGGACAAAATTGGATCTTGTTAATGCATTTTGATGTTTGGATTTTAGCTATTCTTTTCTTAGAGCTTCTAAATGCAAAAATGATGGATGGATATATTTTCCATACCTTGCAAGTGTTATTTTGATGATATTTCTTTGCTTTTGTTACATGATTAATGTATGGAATGTCTTGTCAATTCTTAATGTGCCCTAATTGGAAAGTGAATTCATGAAAACACTGGGATTTTGAAATATTGCATGCATTACATGTTAGGTATTGTGAATGAATGTTCCTAGAGGTTGGTCATGTTTGTTCCATCCTTAAAATTCCATCATTTCTTGCCACACAAAGCATAAATTCCTTTGTTGTTGGGTAGATGCCTCATTAGGCTTAGCAAAAAGCTGCATAGGACTCCGTGATAGAGCAAGGGTCCCTCATCAAGGCCTACCTTGACACCATTTCTCCCAATTGTTAAGGCATTGGGTCCTTATCCTAATTGATCACCGTAAAATATTTTCCTTTTGCTTTCTTTTATTTTCTTCCCTAACCCTACAAGGTCTCCTAGGGCCTAGTACGAAATGCATTAGGGTGGTCACTATTGATTTTGGGTAGCATCGGATGTGCTCTAGCTCCGAAATTTGGTGGAGGGGCTAGAACACATCAGATCTCCAAGAACTTGCAATCGTTTCGAGAAATTCCACCCAGATGAGGAGTTATTAAAATAATTAATATTTTTAATGGGTTCAAGCTAGATCTAATCTTAGCCATTGATTAGGAACTTAATCTCGGCCTTTGAATCGTCAACAGGAAAAGTATAAGAGGAGGCTTGAGGTTCAGTTCGAGATACACTAAGTGATCAAAGAATTCGATTTTCTGGGGCGAGGTTTGCTAAGGAAATCAAGTTAGTGATTAGAGTTGCAGTGAGGGGTAGTTCAATAAGGGATTTTCATCCGAGGTTGAAGAATACATAGCAGAGAGGCAGCGCAGTGCCGGGAGAGACAGCGCAACCCCGAGAAGGGCTGACACAAAGGTCGTAAAGCTGATGTAGAGGAAGTAGAAGGCTGACACAGTGAGACGCAGAAGTCGCAGAAGGCTAACGCTAGGCCTCAAAGACAGCGCTGGGGAGATTCGTGTTGAGGTTTCTAAGTCTAACAATTAGAAAACCTCCATGTACTTTCTGATTTATTCCTTGCTACTTATTCTAATTAATTAACAAGTTATTTACCATGTAAATACTGAAAATAAACACAAGTACATGCTCAACACATTACAAATCATCAACTGAAGGAAACAGAAACAAGCACACAAATGACACCGTTATTTTTGGACTAATGTCCCCAAAAAAACCCAATGCGGGAAAACCGGTGCAGTTATTTGAGGGTTTGATTTATTAAGCAGTTTCATAATACAATCTGGGTTGCCAAATCTGGCTCACCCAATAGAGAAAAATCTCAGCAGTAGCACCTCTCCTTCGGAGACAGATGCTCCGGCTGAAACCCTGGATAAACACTCTGGCAACTCCTCAGCTCCAATCTACCCCATGAAAAAACCCAGCATCGGCCTTTTCTTCCCTCTACGACAGCTTTCCCGGCAGTTCCCAGCAATTCCGGTTGTTCCCGGTAGTTCTGGCTTTGCCCTCTATGTCTGCTTTCCTAGCAGTTCGGTTGTTCCCAGCAATTCTGGCTTTTGCCCTCTGTGTCAGCTTTCCCAGCAGTTCCAGTAGTTCTGGCTGTTCCTGGCAGTTTCAGCGTTTGCCCTCTACGTCAGCTTTCCCAGCAGTTTCGGCTTCTACCCTCTGCGTCTGCTTTCCTGGCAGTTCCGACAGTTCCCGACAGTTCTGGTTGTTCCCAACAGTTCTAGCTTCTACCCTCTACTTCAGCTTTCTCGGAAGTTCTAGCAGTTCCCGGCAATTTCAGTTGTTCCCGGCAGTTCCAGCTTCTACCCTATGCGTCAGCTTTCCCGACTGTTATCGGTAGTTCCGGCTTCTACCCTCTGTGTCAACTTTCCCGGCTGCTATGCTGATCCTCCCGTCACTATCTTTGCCTCTCTGCTTCTGTATTCATTGCCCCTCCCTTAGCTGCAACTCCAGATGACTCTCTCAACTTTCTCAACAAACCCAGCCCCAGAAAGTCGAAATCTTGATCTCTTGGTGTGTTCTCCAGGTGACCCTCAAGCCTCCTCTTATACATTTCTCATTGACAAATCAACGGTTGAGATTAAGTCCCTAATTAACGACTAACATTAGATTTGGCTTGATCCATGACTTTTGGACCATTCTAACACAGTTTTATCTTAATTCACATTAATATTTTAATTTCCCTAAGTTTAGACTTAGGGACTCCATTAAAAATATTAATTATTTTAATATCTCCCAAACTATTTAGAATCTACCCAAACCCTTTTTAGGTATTGGAGATCTCATGTGCCTTAGCCTCTCCACCAAATTTTGTGGATAGAACACATCCGATGCTACCCCAAATCAACACTCCCTCTTAACGAGGACTGCTCTCGCAATACTCCTTACTGAGTATTACTCTGATCATCCGACATCGGTTCTTGATGCTAGGCCTGCTGCCCATCATCTGTAATATTGCATCTCGTACTGCCACCCATGGCTCTGCTACTGCCACTGCTGCATCTGTACGACAACTCCCTCTACATCCATGCTGCTGCCCATGGCCCTACCACTGCCACTGCTGCGTCTACACTGCATCCCCTTTCATCATGCTGCATCGTGTTGCCCATAGCACCACCATTCCTAATTGTTGCACTACAACTCAGTGACTGAGAAGTAAGTAACTAATCTCCCAACTCTGACATCTCTGTCAGACTAGAGACACTCCTGATGTTGAAGCTCCCTCTGTCGTTGACAAGTGCTCCCTCTCTGACCTTTGCACTGCTGCAACAACTCCCTGTATCTATCAGCATTGCACACCTCTCTGTGCCATCCTTCACTAGTGAAACACTCCCATGCCTCCTGCACTGTAGCTCTCTCTGCCGCTCCATCCCAATCTGTCTCTACTGACATCCACCAATCCTGCTACTCCTCTTCGAGGCTCCCGTAGCCAGGTATAATCCAAGAGGTTGGGTACCTCGAGGATCCTGCCCCTCATCTTCTGCAGTCCTCTTGACTACAACTCGATGTCTCCCCACTCTCACTCAAGTGGTGAGTGTGCACTCATGGCACAATCATCGTTTGTCTCCACTTCCTTCTCTGCCCTTGCTAGCGCTGCCTTGGTCTCAAAAGCCTCTCCCTTGCTCTTCTTCCTTGGACACTGGGTCACGTAATGACCCAGCGCCCCACAGTGGAAGCATTTGACCTTGGAGAGGTCCTTCTTCCGCTTTTCTTGCTTACCCTCAGATGCTAGGGCAGCATCCACCTCCTCATCCTTCTTGATTTTGATCCCCTTGCTCCTACTTCCCGTCTTGGTCACCCTCCTGATCTCTTCTTGGCTAAGAGCCGTCCACATTTCCTCCCAATCTGGAAGGGTCGCCATGCCCAGTATGCGTTGGACAAACACCTCCCAGTCTTTTGAGACTGCATTCAAGGTTGTTCTCACCATCAACTCTAGATCTGGTGTGGCCCCTATGGAAGTCAGCTGATCTCGAATCTCCTTCAATCGACCGAGGAAGGTGTCGATCTATTCTCCCTTCTGCATCTGGTATGACCGCAGCTGATTTTCTAGGAGCATCTTCCTCTTCACGTAAGTATGCTGATACAACTTGGTTAGGGCCTCCCACATCTCCCGTGTCGTATTCTTCTCGGCAATATGTGGTACTATATGATCCTTGACCCCGCCAAGAATGATACTCTTGGCCCTCACCATTGCTTCCTCATACTTGTCATTGTCAGCTGGGTCAACTGGGACCGCTATCGTCTTCAAGGTGAAGTGCTTGACACAATTTCTATCAAGTACGGATAAGATTTTGGCCTTCTAGACTACCAAGTTTGAGGCTCCATCCAGTTTGTCCTGGTCTCTTACTCCGTGTAGTTCCATTCCGCTACTCCTCTACTCCCTTTGAGCCTCGATTTCCCTCCTAGAAATCCTTCTGCCGATGTCGAGATGCCCGCTACTCTGATCGTTTGTGCAAACGCACCACTGATCCAGATTTCTCGGCTAGAAACCCTCGGTAGCAACTCCCTCCTCCTTGGCCTTGCCCTATTAGGTACCGTTCTGACAACAGTACCCCACCAACTCCACTCTGCAACTTATCCACAGCCTCCTAAACCCCAGCAACCTGAAGGTGAGAGCTCCTAGGCTCTATGCAGTCCCAGCACCACCAAACTAGCTCCCTAAGCCAACTGCGTCAGCCCTCCTAGCCTCTGTGTGGCTTTGCGTGAGCCTACCTTTGCCTCCCTCAGCCTCTGCATAGCCTCTTCTTGGCCCGAACTTGATGACGCAGGCACTACGTCACCCCTAATTTGTTGTTTTGCTGCTAGGAACAACTTTTGTCACTCGGGATCACTGTTTTCTGTTGTTGTTGCTCTGCTCGATTGATGTCCTCAGTTCTCCTGTGATCTCCAACCACCCTCTGATACCATGTTGAAGTTTCTAAGTCTAACAATTAGAAACCCTCCATGTACTTTTAGATTTATTCCTTCCTACTTGTTCTGATTAATTAACAAGTTATTTACCATTTAAATACTGAAAATAAACACAAGTACATGCTCAACACATTACAGATCATACTCTGAAGGAAACAAAAACAAGCACACAAATGACACCATTATTTTTGGACTAATGTCCCTGGAAAAACCCAATGCGAGAAAACCGATGTAGCTGTCTAAAGGTTTGATTTATTAAGTGGTTTCATAATACAATCTGGGTGCCAAATCCGGCTCACCCAATAGAGAAAAATCTCAACAGTAGTACCTCTCCTTCGGAGACAAATGCTTCGACTGAAACCCCGGATAAACACTCTGGCAGCTCTCCTCAACTCCAATCTGCCCCACGAAAAACCCCAGCGTCAACCTCTGGGGACTGTGTCAGCCTCTTCTGCCCTCTGCGTCAGCTTTCCCGGCAGTTCCGGTTGTTCTCAGCAGTTACGGCTTCTACCCTCTGTGTCTGCTTCCCCAGCAGTTCCCGGCAGTTTCAACAGTTCCGGTTGTTCCCGGTTGTTCCGGCTTCTGCCCTCTGCGTCAACTTTCCGAGCAATTCCGGCTTCTACCCTCTGCGTTAGCTTTCCTGACAGTTCTGGAAGTTTTGGCTTCTGCCCTCTGCATTAGCTTTCCTGATAGTTCCTGCAGTTTCGGCTGTTCCCGGCAGTTCCAGCTTCTGCCCTCTGCTCAGCTTTTCCAGCTGTTCTGACAGTTCCGGCTGTTCCCGGTAGTTCCGGCTTTTTCCCTCTGTGTCAACTTTCCCGGCTGCTGCGCTGATCCTCCCAACACTATCTCTGCTTCTGTATTCATTTCCCCTCAGCTGCAACTCCAAATCACTCTCTCAACTTTCTCAGCAAACCCAGCCCCAGAAAGTTGAAATCTTGATCTCTTGGTGTGTTCTCCAAGTGACCCTCAAGCCTCCTCTTATACTTTTCTCATTGACAAATTAATGGTCGAGATTAAGTCCCTAATCAACGACAAATATTAGATCTGGCTTGATCCATGACTTTTGGACCATTCTAACACAATTTTATATTAATTCACATTAATATTTTAAATTCCCTAAGTTTAGACTTAGGGACTCCATTAAAAAAGTAATTATTTTAATATCCCCCAAACTGTTTAGAATTTGCCCAAACTCTTTCTAGGTATTGGAGATCTCATCTTAGTCGGGGTTCGGTGAATTTGAACGAAAAAATTCGAAATTCGTCGAACTTCAAACTAATTCGAATTTATTCGTTCAAGTTTGCCGAACAAAATGGCGAACTCGAACTTCAAAAGAATTCAAATTTCAAGGCGAACTTAATCATTAAAAATCATTCAAATGCGTTTTAAAATTCGTTAAAATTTGATTTTTTTCCGTTTAAAAAAAAGATAGAAATGAATAATAAATTTTGCGGGCCCCATGGTTTTGTTTTGGTTTCATTGTTTACGGTGACCCGTGGGTTAGAACTTAGGTTTCATTGTTTGCAGTGGCTGGCAGCCACTGACCAGTCCACAGCGTGAGGCTTAAGCTCATACACAGGCTACAGCTTTCGACCGATGATGAGTTTTCAGGGTTTTCGACGGCTTGTGGGCAGTGACATGTGGCAGCGTTGACAGGTTGTAACTTAGACCATAGGTCTGAGACTTGAGTCAAGAGAGCGAAGGGATTTGAAGCAAGTCCTGACCTCATCTCACGATGTCGCTTGTGGCAATGTCCTAAAGGCTGACATTGACCAGAACTCGCCCTCAACATTAGTCCCTGAACTTGGATTCAACAGGGCTCAAAGAGGCTGAAAATCAATGGATAAGACAGTCGAGTTTCAAAACTCTACAGGGGCCGAAATTCAGAGCTAATGAGGTATGTCTTACAGGCCTGAATTCAATTCTGAGAGCTATCAACAGAGCGTCGAATATGTCTCTTCCTTATGTTCAGAATTTCACTCTAACAGATGTCTTGTTAAACACTTAGATGAGCGCTGAGAGTTTGTTAGTGTCGGTCTTGAGCCCTCCATCGGTGATCAAAAGCTCTTTGCATGTGCATAGGTAGGTGTCTCATCAGTATCAGTTTTGCATCCCGTTAGGCATGCCATAACACTGATGGAGGAGCTGGTCTTTGTCCCCTTCTTGGCTTTGCTGGATCAAATCATATCATTTAAATGAGCTTGTGTTACACTTGTTTTATTTTTGTCTTGAAATCCCAAGTCTTAGGTCTAGGGTTTTGGTCAAAATCACTGCAAGGTCATGAGTCAAAGGTCTAATAGTCCCCAGCAAAGCCGGAAGGAGGTATGTAAATATGTTCCATTGATATTTTTCATCAGGTACAGCTCATTTATACCTTGGATTTAAAAACCTCTATTTTTAACCCAAGGTCATGTGAAAATGGCAAAAATAAGGAAAATTTTCAAAATTCTTCAGAATGTCGGCAATAACCCTGGTTTCCTCGCCAGAGTCCATCAGATAGTCAACCTGCAAAAAGAACGAAGTTAAAGCACTCAAAAGATCAAATTCAGGACAAAGTGAACTTAAAACAATGTTAAAGTGAATGTCAAAGCAAAAAACATTAGAAAGTGGGTTTGGTGATTTAATTTTTTCAAATTTGGGCCTATAAAGAGTAAATTTCCTCTAAACATGCCTCATTATGCATTTGAGAGTTTGCAAAGACAAGTGAGAGGTCAAAGAGGTGATTTGCAGCCAGTTAGAGTCTTTTTCAGGGGGCGCGACCACTCAAACTCGGTGCGCGATCAATTGGGCGGGGCGCGACCACTCAGCGCCACTTCTGCAGTGCAATTTTCTCAAGGGCGCGACCACTCGAACTGTTTTGTCCATAATCACTCTAAATCGACCAAATCGCCCTCCTGCGTGCTAAATTGATCGAGGTAGGCACTCAATTCATGAATGATGCTAATGGATGGTGAAATAATGATGTGTGTCATGGTTTTATCATTTAAAATTGCAAGTGAATGGATTAATATGGCTGTTGCTAATGTTTGTAAAATGCTTGGGTTTTGTGACTGTTTCAAGTGTTTATTGTCCCATTGATCCCTTCCTTTTTTCCCCTCTTTCATTACTAATCATGTTTGCATCTCTGTCCTATTTCATTTGCACATAAATGTTGCTCTTCCCCCATCCCTAAGCTATAAACCCTACCCCTCTCACAAGCACTCAAACCCTAATTCCCTCTACTATACACATGCAAAAAACTAAAACAAAAAGAAAAGATACATTGTAAAGACTGCGGAGAGTCATGTAAATTTAATGTGCTGTAAGCATGTACAAACCCCTATATATCCTTGACATCCCTTTGTACATGAAACACTTTCCCTTCATGTGAAAATGATGAGTATGTACTCCTTAATGTACATGTAACCCTTAAAGAACAAAAAGAGCAGAATTTGCCTTATAACACACATGAACTCCTCAGTGAATTTGGTGAATGGTGTCCCTATGTCCCTCTTGATTCATGTATGCCCCTTTCATGTTTATTATCATACATGTTTTGTCCCATATGAGATGTTCTTGGCAAATGATTTCCCAATGTTAAAATGGTTCCTATATGCATGACAATGTGTAAAGTTTCCCTTGAAAAATTCCCTGTTATTATCATATATTCCCATTCCTTGTTAAAGAAGTTCCCTCCCCTAACATTCCCCTCATGTTTTTTCCCCTTGAAACAGCATAGAGTTCAGTACTTTTGCAGGCAGAGGCAGCAGTCCAATTTGTCCTTCAGTTTGCCCATCTTGCTCCAAAACCATGTCAGATACCGAGACTTATGAGCAAGGTGATGACCATTCATCATCTACAGAGGTTGAGGTACAGCAGAGGCCTCGTAAGGGTGGCAAAGGTGGTCATCATAGGAGAGAAGAACCCACCTCTTTGACAGAATTGCAGGCCTGTCCTTTGGCAATGAATGGTTTCCGTTATATGTCATGTTTTCAGTTCTGTGAGAGGCTTGCTCAGATTCAGCATCATAGGGAGTTGGCCCGTTTATTTGTTTTGCACCTTCATGATGGGCAGGTCACTCTTGCAGGGGTGAATTTTGTACTATCTCCGGAGGTGATTTCAGAGGCTACCGGGATACC
>APFE030885723.1:35387-54180 GCA_000404065.3 Pinus taeda
TACAAGATGTTCTTTGCAAATGATTTCCCAATGATGAAAATGAGATTCTATATGCATGACAATTTGTGAATTTTCCCTTAAAAAATTCCCTGTCATATCACGCGTTCCCATTGCTTGTTGAAAGATCCCGCCCCTAACATTTCCCTCGTATTTTTTCCCCCTTGAAACAGCATAGAGTTCAACATTTTTGCAGGCAGAGACAGCAGTTCACTTTGTCCACTTTGCTCCTAAACCATGTCAGACACCCAAACCTGTGAGCAAAGTGATGACCACTCTTCTTCTACAGAGGTTGAGGTACAGCGGAGGCCTCGTAGGGCGGACAAAGGTGGTCATCATAAGAGAGAGGATCCCACCTCTTATACAGATTTACAAGCTTATCCTATGGTAATCTCATGTTTCCAGTACAGTTGGTCAAGGCACAAAAACGAGAAAGAAGACCAACCCGCTCCGTATCTTGGTCGAGGCTTCTCTCACTCATCATGACACTCATTAGCCTCCTCCTAGCAACAAACACAAGAAATTTTGAGAGTTTTGAGGCATTTTTGGCATTTTTGAGAATGTTACAGGTTTTGGCCATTTGAGTGGTCTCACCCCACGCGCGACCAGTCATGGGGACAGCTCAGAATGGGGAAAACTCTACATTTTTGGAATTTTCATGCAAAAATACACTTGCCTATGGATGGGTTTCAGATTTTATGAAGATTTGGGCTCCCAAAAGCTCAAAATACATCCAAGTTTTGTCTTTCTGCCCCTTTTTTGAGTTGTAGAAAGCTGCCTTGGGAGAAATGATTTTTGAGGGGTCAAATCAACTCCAAATTCCGAAATTCTAGTGGGGTTGGAAATTAGACTCATAGACCTTTCCAATGAGCTATCTTGAACCTGATTTGGACACTGGGAAGGCCCTCAAATAGAGCTTCCAATGCGCGCGACCAGTCAAAGTCAGGGGCGCGACCACTCAGGGAAATTTGCCTGTTTTGACCAGTTCGGCCAGCAAAACACTATTTTCACCTTGGTTGACTTTTGAGGCATGTAAATGATGGATTTTTGTGTAAATTTCATGGCACTTAGATACTTTTACTCTTCTTGACCACTTCTAGAAGTTTCTTTGATGTAAATGGTAAATATTTAATGCATGGATAGGTTTCCTAAGTTTTAGAGGCAAGTTGTTGTGATTTCCTATTATCTAGTGATTAATTTAGAATTAGTTGCAACAGCTCCTAGGAAGGTGAGCTCGACCCCTAGAGGTGGGGAAAGGAGTTAGATCTTCTATATTATGCCTTCTCTTACTCATTTTCATGGTTGGACTCTAGAGGGAGAAGCCCTATTGTATATTTTACTTGTATCTCTGCAATTTGAGGAAAAGGAAGGCCAGGGTTTTGCAGACATCATTGTGGATTCTTGTGGATTATTGTGCTGATGGTGTGTTTTCTACTTTTCTTTGTAAGTGTGTTTATGTGTTCCATCTCTTATTCTATTGCTGCTAATTAAACAAAAGAAGTGATAAAGTTTGAATTCATGCATGCCATGCTCAGCTTTCAATTTTGTTTAATATTTATGTTTTCCACTGTGTAGAGAGGATTCAAAGTCATTGTTTGCCCTCTTTAGCCTATCTTATTTTCTCCTTGATCATCCATCTCAGCTAAAGGCATCAGCAAAAACTCCTACCTTGCCCCAAAGACCCACCTGCAAAAACTGAGCTCAATCCCCGCACCCTGAATTGCACTCCCTCCAATTGCCACCAAAAAACCTAAAAACTTTAAATCAAAACCCCCTTATCAGTTTACTAGCCTAAAATCCTTGTTCCTAATTGGTCAACTCATCCTATTGAAAAATCCACCGAGTTTGACCCGAGAGAGCCTTCTCATACCTCGTAGGGCTAGCTACGAGGTGAAATGGTTTGATGTAGCTTTGAGGTTTGTCTATCTCAGCCTAGGTGAAATCTCAAATGCTAACAGGACCGACAAGACGCGATAAAACATAGAGACTGTAGCGAGATTGTTATTGTATCTTGTATTCCCTAGATTGTTGTATTATTCAGATTGGTTTAATATAACAAAGATTGGGTTGTACATATTTGTACAATATTTTGTAAAAAGTTGTTTATACTTGTGCATGTGTGATTTACTGCTTTATATTTTTCACTGTTAAAAGTATCTTTTGTTGATATTCTTGGTTTGGTAGCGTCAAAGATTCTAAGATTCTATCCTAGACCCAAGATCGTGGACATTCAACACCCACTTTGCAACAACACCAATCTGCCTCTATCAAAGATTTTGCTTTAGGTCACTGAACACGGTCCCAATCTGCCCTCTAGTTGATAATAGGTCTATTAATGATGACTCAATACATATGTTCTTCTGTTGAGTTGTTCACAACTCCATTTGTGAACAATTCTAGACTGCCCACTCCTGCTCTTTAACTCCTTTGGGACTTCTTTCCCACTAGCTGTGTTGATTTGTGTAGCTTGGGAGGTACTCCAAGCCTTAGGGTTCAGGGTTTGGAGGACAAAGCGCCAAAAGGGCAGCTTGTGGGGTTGGAACCAAAGTATGGGGTTTTGGCACCCATTGTGTTTTTGGGGCAAAACCATGATGGATTCACGGCATGTGATGGATGAGGATGATAGTGCTCGGAAAGATGTTTCCAACACATCAAAAATTGTCCAAATTCGAGTTGTTGTTAGAGAGATATGAATTTTTGAAGTTGACATAATTAATTTGGTTGTCAAGTAGGGCGACTTGATAAGTGTCACTTCAAGAGAGACGGTGAGCCATTGTATGTGTATAAATACAAGGCGTATCGAGGTCATTTAGAGTATCCATGTGTGTGCAATACATCTCTAAGGATCCTCTGAAATTTTCGGTGAAGAAAGAGAAGAAAAGGACAGTGTGGAGATGCCCTAGGAGCAAAGTGGAAGATTTCAGGTGGCTACAGGTACAATGTGGAAGTTTTAGGGCTGCTTGGGTGTGAATTTTGGTGTTTTTCTTGGGTGTTCTTGCAAGGCAGAAAGGCCGAGATTGTTGCTGGTGTTTGCGGATTTGTTTAGGGTGCCGCAGAAATTGAGGTAGGCCGCAGGCCTAGCCTCTCCAAAATAGGCCAGCGTTGGGGTGTTAAGGGCTACCATTTGCGCAACACAATAGCCGACAAGGAGGTCATCTCACTTTGCCTAGGCCGCAACAAAAAGGAGGTCATTAGGGTGAATTTTGAAGGGTTATTGCAGCAAGCACTTGCCCTAACCAGAGATAGTAGAACAACAGTATGCAAGCAAACTTGGAGTAGCATTTGGAGGTGTATTGGGTCAAGAAGTGACCAGTTTGGATCAGATAATAGTGCAGCCTGTTGGAGCCTGTTGACCACTGTGTGTCAACTACCCATAGCAGTACACCCCCTTTTTCTTCGCAAAAGGGATAACGCTTGATCGACATGTCCATGCCATTCGACAGTCATCATTTACTTGATCATATTAAGTTGTAAACCCAGTCTGCATTTTGAAATGTAAATAATCTAAGCAGAATTGAGTCATGTATGTTGCCTAGGTGAACCTAATTTTCTAGTGATAATCTACGTTCCGGAAGGTTTTTCGTCTCACCGATCCATGATCAGCAGAGTTTTCCTTCAACCTGACCCCAAAGCCAGAATGAATTTTGTCATTAGAATCTTAGGAGAATCCTAGTGTGTTAATCTGCTAGATTATGTTTGGTCGCATAACTGGGTGTCTATGAGGTCTTTGTCAAAGGGCTTTTTCCCCTTGAATGTAAATTGTTAAAAGTCAGATGTAAATGTCTTTGAGGTTAGGAAATTTTTAATCCCCTTCTTGGGTTAATCCTAGGTCCTAGGGAAATTTTTCCAAAGCTAAGTTTGAGGTTTTCCATATAAATAATAATAATAAATTAAAAAATTAAAAATAAAAATAAATAAAAAATAAAAAATAAAATAAATCTTTAAAAAAAAAATAAAATAATATTTTTTTTTATGCATTAAAAAATTCGACGGATGAGATAAGAGATATCTTGATCCTCATCGAGGTCGAGATGTTTGACGGGATCACTCACTAGCCGTTGGGAATTTTTCCTTTAATAGTGTGCTAGGGGTCATTTGAGATATATGGATCTGTTTTTGTGCTAAGAAGCTTCTTGTAAAAATTTCTTGTGCTAATAAAGAAAGACTTTGGGTCAAAGGCTTGCTGGTTGTTACTCTCTTGAAGTGTTGTGAGCCATTTCATTTCTGCATATTGTAATTCTCAGCCATAATACAGCTTAATGAAGAGTATTATTGAGCATAGGTATCTTGTTCACATGCTAGGGTTTGAATGGTATTAGGGTTTCTGAAGTAATGGCAGGTATCTCTATTGCATTGGAGATCTAGTACTGTTTTTCCTCTCTTTATTGATGGTTAAAGTGAGTTGTGCAGGAATATTTTGTTGAAGAAGATCAATGGGTGTTTGGGGAAGTTCTCGGCTGAACCAGCCAACTCCCGCAAGCATTTCTTGCAGAGCCCAGCTAGTTTTGATCCTGGGTTAACCATTTAGTTTATTTTATGATTTGCATGAGAGACTTCCTAAGTATTTTCATTAGCAATCTGAAGTTCTGAAAATATTTTGATGATAACTGACAAATCTGGCTTTGTAGAGCTATAATTTTGAAATTTTTAATCGTTTTGCAGGGTTTCATTTTTAAAATTTTGCATATATCTTCCGGATTTTGTTTTCCATTTGCAGGTTGCAGGTCTGAGATAAAATCTGGTAAAAAATCAATTTTTGCAGGCTTTTAATTTCAGTTGCTTTCAGATTTGGAATTTATTTGAGAGGGTTTCATCCACAAAAGCTGAAGATAAGTGGATCAGATAATTTTTCTCTGGAAATTCTCAATTGTCCAGACAAATTTTTCCCTGCACACATCAAGCAGTTAAAAGAAAACAAGAAATCGATTTGTTGCAGCAGTGTATTCATCAGCCATCCAGCAATCTTCAAACGTACAGTGAGAAAAACACGGGCCAGGTGATTGTTGTAGCATGGGCGTCAGGTAAAAAATTTTGTTTTCAAAACGACTCATCATTCTTTTCGTAAGTGCTGGGGTATTTATCCAAGAGCTGCTCCATTAAATTGTTTGCTGGAAGTTCACCATCCAAAGCCCGCACCTGCAACCAATCGCCATTTGCAAACCCGCATAGGCCTTTTCCATCTACGCTGCTGCTCCTTTTCAACATACCCTTCAGCTCCGACACCTGCATATAAACACCGCAAATTGCACATCGAATTTTTCACAGTAACGAACTAGGTGCGTGCATGAGTTTCCCAGCCTAGGTGGGTATTTTGCTGTCGCCGTCGAACCTCAGAGCCCGCACACAAGACACACAGCCGCATTCGATTTTTATGTATGTCGTGGGTTTTAATTTGTCATAGTTATATGCGTAGGTTGATGTTAGCGCAGGTTTAGAAAAATTTAAAATCAAAAATCGATTTCATTTTTTTTCTTAGTTTAGTTTGTTATGTTTCGATTTTTTTTAATTTTAGTTTTATTTTGTTTAAAATATATATGCGTCAGTTCTTTCCTTTTGATCGTTAGGATTTAAAAATTTTAATATTTTCTTTTTAATTTCATTTAAAAAAAAAGGCAAAATTCATAAAAAAAAAGGGTTTAGGGTTTTTTAATTTTGATTTTTTTAGTTTTAGTTTAAAGTTAGATTAGATTTTTTAGCTTTGTTTTGTTTGAAAAAAAAAAAAAATAATAATTCATAATTTTTTTTTAATAAAAAATATAAAAGACTTTAAAAATTCCTTTTATTTAGACTTTAGACTTTAGATTAAATTTTAATTTTTTTTGTTTTAGTTTAAATTTTTTAAGTTTTAAAATTTTATTTTATCTGAAAAACCATCATAACATTTTAGGAATATTTTGGGTCAGATTCGGTCTCGGCTCAAGCGCTTATCATGTTTTACTTTTTCCTATTGAGATTAAGATTTTGATGTGGAATTGATGTTTATCATGCACAAATGATCACTCTGAAGATTTGTGACAGGAATATGATATCTGGTTAATGTTCAAATTTACATAGTTGTATCTTTCGAAGTTTATTTTTTTTTAATTGCCAGATCATTGTGAAATTACTGGATATCTTGCATTGTTCAAAGTTATTTGATGATAAATGATTTCTGTGTACGGTTTACATTTTTGCAGCATCTAGCAAGTAATCATTTAAACACCAAACCCATAAGGCACTGGTCCATCAAATTAAACAAATCCATTTAGTGCTTTTCTCTTTCGTGTCTCCCAAACCAACTGGTTCACAATTGGTCTTCCAATTTCCTACAGGGTCTACCCCCCTTAGCCGTGGGAGATAGGCTAAAACGGAGAGATCAGGGATCAGAGTGACAGCCCCTGATCTGAGCGTTGTCGTGACGATCCGTGCGACAACAGAGCCAATTGGAGGACATTTTGAGGTGGTGTATTATCTTCCTAGGTGCATATCTGACAGTGATGAGATTGGGTGTCAAAGAGCAGGTTGGAGGGCAGGGTGTTGGCTGCCCAGAGTAGCCCTAGATGAGCTATCTTGAAGGATGAAGAGCAGCTAAAGTTAGGGTGAAGGACGATGCCAAAGTGCAACACTTAGATGGACTAAATTTGTTGCTAGCGTGGCAAATTGGAGCTCAGGAATTGGTCAACCTAGAGAGCAATTGATGAGCCCATGTTCATTGTAGCAGACGTGACTTGCAGCAGTGATAGGAGGTAGCCCTCTTGGGGTCTCGATGTGTAGATGCCTTGATGGACTAAGGCAGTACTAGTGAGCAGTATGGGTGCGACGGACCAACAAGACAAGATACGACATAGAAGTGCAGCAGCCAAGTTTGTCATTGTATCTTGTAACAATAGACTGTTGTATTTATTAGATTTGGATTAATATAATGAAGGTTGGTGATTGTACATTATTGTACAATTTTGTTTAAAACTGTGTATGTTGTTCATATGTGATTTAATGCTTTATATTTCCACTGTGAAAACTAGTTTATGGTTGAGATTCTTAGTTTGATAGCGTTAGTGATTTTAACATTCTATCCTAGACCCAAGATCGTGGAAATTCAACATGGTATCACAGCATGTTTGAGCTACTTTGGAAGTTGGTCATAGTTGTGCGTAGCAAAGTACACCGCGAGAGGGAGTTGGTCACATTATGAGTGAAGGGTTCACTACAATGCCGAGTTGCAGGCAGGTATCCGATATGAGGAGATGTTGAAGGGGTTGTCCAATTATAGTCGATGGAAGGAAAGGATCAAAGTTGATGTTGCACATCAACAGGATCTGGGATTTTGCCGAGAAAGAGATCAAGAAGCCAACCGAGCCTAAGGAGTTGGAAATATGGGAAGATTTGGATGCGAGGACGAGATTGATCATCCTTGATGGTGTGAGGGATGCCCTAATACCTCAGTTGTCCAGGAAGAACACCACACATGAGATGTGGGTGCCTCTTTAGAATTTGTTCTAGAATAAGAACGAGAACCAGGTATTGGTATTAGAGGATTAGTTGAAGTTCATTAAGATGTTAAAGGGTGAAAGCGTGACCTCGTATTTGACGAGATTATCTTAGGTCAAGGATGAGCTTCCTGCCATCAGTGTGACTGTCTTAGACAGAGATGTGGTAAGGATTGCCTTGAAAGGGTTTATTGAGGAATGGAAACCCTTCATCAAAGGAATCTTTGCCAGGGAGAAATTGCCAGACTAGGATAGGTTGTGGGATGACTTCATTCAGGAAGAGTTGTGAGACGAGGATGTTCAGCCGAAGCATAAAGCTTCAGATGATGATGTGGCACTTGCATCACGAATGAAGGGTAAGGAAAAGAAGGACTTGAGTAAAGTCAAGTGTTTCAACTGTGGCGAGATGGGTCATTTTTCGTCAAGATGTCTGAAGAAGAAGAAGGGATATGATGAGAAAAGAAAAGGGAAGTAGGCCACCCTTGTTGCCAATAAATCAGAGATGGATGAGCTCGCTAGAGAATGGTGACAAAGAGGAGGATTTTGCTATGATTTCTCATTTCTCGCAGAGTATTATCAAAGAGGATGGATGGTACGTGGACAGTGGTGCAACGAAGCATATGACTGGGTCACGGGATATTTTTGAGACTAGCTGGATGGGACTCGAAGTTGCACATGGTATTGGGCGACAAGAGTCAGTTGGAGATTCGAGGATCGGGTGTTGTGCTATTTAGAATGGAGGCAGTGTTGGAATTTCTAAGTTTAACCCGTTAGAAATTCTTCCTGTACTATCTGATTTATTTCTTCCTACTTGTTCAATTACTTAACAAGTTATTTACCATGTAAATACTAAAAATAAATACAACTACAGTATCAACACATACTGATCATCGACTGAAAGTAAACAAGCACACAAGTGACACCATTGTTTTTAGACTAATGTACCCTGAAAAACCCAATGTGGGAAAATTAGTGCAACTATTCAGAGGGTTTTATTATTATGCAGTTTTAGAATACAACCTGGGTGGCTAAAATGGCTCACCCAACAAAGAATGCCCTTGGCAGTAGTACCACTCAGCTGAAGACAGATATTCCAGCTGAATAATCCCTGGATGAACGATCCCACAGCAACATTTGCAGCTCCCACTGCTCTGCATCACTCTGATAGGGACTGCATCACCCTGCCCGGCTCACTAGCAACCAGTCTGTCCCACGAAATCCTCCAGCGCTACCCCTAGGCCCTGTGTCAACCTCTCTGGCCTCTTCGTAAGCTTCAGGAGCCTCTGTGTCATCCCCTATGTTGATTTGGGGTAGCATCGGATGTGCTCTAGCCACGAAAATTGGTGGAGAGGCTAAATCACATGAGATCTCTAATACCTAGAAATGGTTTAGTTAGATTCTAAACAGTTTGGGAGATATTAAAATAATTAATATTTTTAATGGAGTCCCTAAGTGAATTAATATAAAACTGTGTTAGAATGGTCCAAAAGTCATGGATCAAGCCAGATCTAATCTTAGCCATTGATTAGGGACTTAATCTCAGCCATTGATTTTTCAACGAGAAAAGTATAAGAGGAGGCTTGAGGGTCACTTGGAGAACACACCAAGAGATCAAGATTTCGACTTTCTGGGGTTGCGTTTGCTGAGAAAGTTGAGAGAGTGATCAGCATTGCAGATGAGGGGTAGTGAATACAGAAACAGAGAGGCAGAGATAGCACCGAGAGGATCAGCGTAGTAGCCAGAGAGAGGGATGCAAAAACAACAAGGATTCACGCAGAGCCATCCAGGGCTCATGCAGAGGTAGCCAGGAGCTTCGCAGTGCCTCAGAGGGCTAGCGTGGGTGACGCAGAGGGCTAGAGGACTGACGCAATGCCTCCAGAGGCTGGCGCAAGCCAAGCCAGAGTGATGTTGGGCTAATGCTGGGCCAGAGAAAGCTGACGCAGTCCCTAGAGGCTAATGTTGGGGTTTCGTGGGGTAGATTGGAGCTGTGGAGCTTCCAGAGTGTTTATCTAGGGTTTCAGCCAGAACATCTGTCTCCGACTGAGAGGTACTACTGCCGAGATTATTCTCTATTGGGTGAGCCGGTTTTGGCACCCAAATTGTATTCTGAAACCGCTTAATAATTAAAACCATCAGATAGCTGCACTGGTTTTCCCACATTGGGTTTTTCCGGGGACATTGGTCCAAAAACAATGGTGTCACTTGTGTGCTTGCTTTGTTTCCTTCAGTTGATGATCTATAATGTGTTGAGCATGTACTGGTATTTATTTTCAGTATTTACATGGTAAATAACTTGTTAATTAACCAGAACAAGTAGGCAGAAATAAATCAGAAAAGTATATGAAGGGTTTCTAACAGTTAGACTTAGAAATTCCAACACCCTAGACCCTCTACGTCTCACACGCTAGCCTCTTTAGATCTATGCAACTCTTAGCTACCTCTGCGTGGCCTCTAGCTGGCTCTCTGTCAACCTCTCCTGGCTCTGCGCTGATCCTCCAAGTACTAACTCTACCTCTCTGTTATGTATTCACTGCCCCTCAGCTGCAACTCAGATCACTCACTCGATTTACCCAAGAAACCTTGCCCCAGAAAATCGAATTCTTGATCTCTCTTGGTGTGTTCTCCAACTGACCCTCAAGCCTCCTCTTATAATTTTCTCGTTGGTCCATCAACGACTGAGATTAAATCTCTAATCAACAGCTAAGATTAGATTTGGCTTGATCCATGACTTTTGGACCCAGTTTTATATTAATACCCATTAATATTTTGTTTTTCCTAAGTTTAGACTTAGGAACTCCATTAAAAATATTAATTATTTTAATATTTCCCAAACCGGTTAGAATTTGCCCAAACCATTCTAGGTCTTGGAGATCTCATGTGCTTTAGCCTCTCCACCAATTTTCATGGCTATAGCACATCTGATGCTACCCCAAGTAAACAGACAGGACGTAGATGTGGGTCTAGGATGTACTGTTTGTACCAGGACTCAGATATAATGTGCTCTATGTCTCGATGACGGAGAATAAGGGGTTTGAGATGTTGTTCTAGGATAGGAAGGAAGGACTTAGGCTCAGAGGATCTAAGTCCGATGGGATTGTACTCGGAGTTAAAGAGCATGGTCTCTACAGGTGACTGCCAAGCCTAAGGATCGTGGAAAGAAGCAGGGACAAGTGCAGGTTCACGAGAAGCAGGAGCAAGTGCAGGTGCAGGCTTCAGAGGAGAAGGCATAGGTTCCTGAGAAGAAGGTACACTTTTCCGAGAAGGTCCAAGTTCCAGAGACTCAGAAGGAGTCTAGTTCGAGAGGGAGCTTGTGGATTCATAGGGAGACTCTACAGCCCAAGAAGAGCGCATGGTCAGTGGTGAGCAAGGGTGCTCCTACAATTTTGCCAAGAAGGAATCATGGAAAGAGTGGAAGATGTTACAATATAAGAAGAAGAAGCAGGTTGCTTCTGGCAGTGACAACGACAGCGACACTTCCGAGAAGGGCATAGTTCACTATATAGGGATTGTTGTGATTGTGAGCGCCAAGAGTTGGGCATGTGTTGCAAGAAGTGATGATGATGACGAGATACTTCCTAGTCTTGGAAGTACCTCCCTTGATTAGAAGGAGTGTTGATTTGTGTAGCTTGGGAGGTACTCCAAGTATGGGGTTTTGGCACTCATCATGTTTTTGGGGAAAAACCATGATGGATTCATGGCATATGACGGACGAGGATGATAGTGCTCCGAAAGACGATTCCAACGCATCGAAAATCATCCGAATCCGAGTTGTCATTAGAGAGATATGAATTTTTGAAGTTGACATAATTAATTTGGTTGTGAAGTATGCCAACTTGATAAGTGTCACTTCAAGTGAGACGCTGAGCCATTGTATGTGTATAAATACAAGGCATATTGAGGTCATTTAGAGTATCCATGTGTGTCGAATACATCTCTAAGGGCCCTCCGAAATTTTCAGTGAAGCAAGAGAAGAAAAGGACAATGTGGAGATGCCCTAGGAGCAACGTGGAAGATTTTAGGTGGCTGTAGGTACAACGTGGAATTTTTAGGGCTGCTTGGGTGTGAATTTTGGTGTTGTTCTTGGGTGTTCTTGTAGGGAAAAAAGGCCAAGATCGTTGGGGGTGTTTGTGGATTTGTTTAGGGTGTCGCCGAAATTGAGGTAGGCCGCATGCCTAGCCTCTCCAAAACATGCCAGCATTGGGGTGTTAAGGGCTACCATTTGCCCAACACAACAGCCCACAAGGACGCCATCTCACCTTCCCTAGGTCACATAAAAAAGGAGGCTGTTAAGGTGAATTTTGAAGGGCTATTGCAGCATGCACTTGCCCTAACCAGAGACAACGGAACAACAATATGCAAGCAGACTTGGAGCAGCTTTTGGTGGTGTATTGGTTCAAGAAGTGACCAGTTTGGATTAGATAATAGTGTAGCCTGTTGGAGCCAATTGGAGGACATTCTAAGGTGGTGTAATATCTTCCTAGGTGCAGATCCGGCAGTGAAGAGATTGGGTGTCAAAGCGCTGGTTGGATGGCAGCGTGTTGGCTACCCAAGGTAGCCCTAGACGAGATATATTGAACGATGAAGAGCAATTGAAGGTTGGTTGAAGGACGGTGCCGAAGTGCAACACTTTGATGGACTAAAGTTGTTGCTAGCATGGCAGATTGGAGCTCGGGAATTGGCCAACCTAGAGAGCAGTTGATGAGCTTATGTTCATTGTAGCAGATGTGACTTGCAACAGTGATAGGAGGCAGCCCTCTTGGAGTCTCGATGTTTAGACGCCTTGATGGACTAAGGCACTACTAGAGAGTAGTATGGGTGTGACGGATCTGCGGGACAAGATACGAGATAGAAGTGCAGCAGCTAAGTTTTTCATTGTATCTTGTAACCATAGATTGTTGTATTTATCAGATTTGGATTAATATAACAAAGATTGGTGATTGTACATTATTGTACAATTTTGTTTAAAACTATGTATATTGTGCATATGTGATTTATTGCTTTATATTTCTACTGTGCAAAGTAGTTTGTGGTTGAGATTCTTGGTTTGTTAGCTTCAGTGATTTTAAGATTCTATTCTAGACCCAAGATCATCGAAATTCAACATGGTATCAGAGCGTGTCTGAGCTACTTTGGAAGTTGTTCACAGTTGTGCATAGTGAAGTACACCGTGAGAGGGAGTTGATCACATTATGAGTGAAGGGTTCACTACAATGTCGAAGTTGTAGGCAGGTATCCGATATGAGGATGGGTTGGAGGGGTTGTCCAACTATAGTTCATGGAAGGAAAGGATCAGTTGATATTGCAGGTCAAAAAGATCTGGGATTTTGCAGATAAAGAGATCAAGAAGCCAATCGAGCCTAAGGAGCTAGAAATATGGGAAGATTTGGATGCGAGGGCGAGATTGATCATCTTTGATGGTGTGAGGGATGCACTGATACCTCATTCGTCCGGGAAGTACATCGCACATGAGATGTGGGTGTCTCTTCAAAATCTGTTCCAGAATAAGAACGAGAACGGGGTATTGGTATTGTAGGATAAGTTGAAGTCCACCAAGATGTTAAAAGGTGAAAGCATGACCTCGCATCTGACGAGATTGTCTCAGGTCAAGGATGAGCTTGCTGCCATCGGTGTGACTGTCTCAGATGGAGATATGGTAAGAATTTCCTTGAAAGGGTTCATCGAGGAATGGAAACCCTTCATCAAAGGAATCATTGCCAGGGAGAAGTTGCCAGACTAGGATAGGTTGTGGGATGACTTCATTCAGGAAGAGTTGCTAGATGAGGATATTCAGTTGAAGCAGAAAGCTTCAGATGATGACGTGGCACTTGCATCATGAATGAAGGGTAAGCAAAAGAAGGACTTGAGTAAATTCAAGTGTTTCAACTGCGGCGAGATGGGTCATTTTTTGTCGAGATGTCTAGAGAAGAAGAAGGGAGATGATGAGAAAATAAAAGGGAAGCAGGCTGCTCTTATTTCCAATAAAGTAGAGATGGATGAGCTCACTAGAAGATTGGAATACAAAGAGGAGGATTTTGCTATGATTTCTCATTTCTCGCAGAGTACTATCGAAGAGGATGGATGGTACGTGGACAGTGGTGCGACGAAGCATATGACAGGGTCACAAGATATTTTTGATACTTTAGTGGATGGGACTCGAAGTCGCACATGGTGTTGGTTGACAAGAGTCAGTCGTAGATCCGAGGATCAGGTGTTGTGCCATTCATAATGGAGACAGGACGTATGGTGTGGGTCCAAGATGTATTGTTTGTACCAGGACTCAGATATAATGTGCTCTCCGTCTCGATGATGGAGAATAAGGGGTTTGAGATCTTGTTCGAGGATGAGAAGGCAAGAATCAGGCTCAAAGGCTCTAAGTCCGATGGGATTGTACTCGGAGTAAGAGAGCATGGTATCTACAGGTTGACTGCCAAGTCTGAGGATCATGGAAAGAAGCAAGGACAAGTGGAGGTTCACGAGAAGCAGGAGCAAGTGCAGGTGTAGGCTTCAGAGGAGAAGGCGTAGGTTACCGAGAAGAATCTACACTTTTCCGAGAAGGTTCAGGTTCTAGAGACTCAAGAGGAGTCTAGTTCGAGAGGGAGCTTGCCGATTGAGAGAGAGACTCTGCAGCCCAAGAAAAGCGCATGGTCAGTGGTGAGCAAGGGTGCTCCTACAACTTCTAAGAAGGAATCATGGAAAGAGTGGAAGATGTTACAGGATAAGAAGAAGAAGCAGGTTGCGTCTGGCAGTGAAGCGACACTTCCACGAAGGGCATAGTTCACCATACAGGGATTGTTGTGATTGTGAGCGCCAAGAGTTGGGCCAGTGTTGCAAGCAGTGTTGATGATGACGAGATACTTCCTAGTCTTGGAAGTACCTCCCTCGCTCAGAGAGAGTGTTGATTTGTGTATCTTGGGAGGTACTCCAAGCCCTAGGGTTTAGGGTTTGGAGGACAAAGCGCCACAAGGGAAGCTTATGGGCTTGGAACCCAAGTATGGGGTTTTGGCACCCATCGTGGTTTTGGGGCAAAACCATGATGGATTTACGGCATATGATGGATGATGATGATAATGCTTGAAAAGACGATTCCAATGCATCAAAAATCGTCTGAATCCGAGTTTTCGTTAGAGAGATATGAATTTTTGAAGTCGACATAATTAATTTGGTTGTGAAGTAGGCCTACTTGATAAGTGTCACTTCAAGTGAGATGCTAAGCCATTGTATTTGTATAAATACAAGGCGTATTGAGGTCAGTTAGAGTATCCATGCATGTGCATTACATCTCTAAGGGTCCTCTGAAATTTTTGGTAAAGCAAGAGAAGAAAAGGATAGAGTGGAGATGCCCTAGGAGCATCGTGGAAGATTTCAAGTGGCTGTAGGTACAACGTGGAAGTTTTAGGGCTGCTTGGGTGTGATTTTTGGTGCTGTTCTTGGGTGTTCTTGTAGGGCGGAAAAGCCAAGATTGCTGAGGGTGTTTGTGGATTTATTTAGGGTGCTGCAAAAACTGAGGTAGGTTGCATGCCTAGCCTCTCCAAAACATGCCAGCGTTGGGGCATTAAGGGCTGCCATTTGCCCAACAAAGCAACCCACAAGGAGGCCATCTCACCTTGCCTAGGCCACAACAAAATGGGGGCTGTTAGGGTGAATTTTGAAGGGCTATTTCAGCATGCACTTTCCCTAACCAGAGACAGCAGAACAACAGTATGCAAGCAAACTTGGAGAAGCGTTTGGAGGTTTATTGGTTGAAGAAGTGACCAGTTTGGATCAGATAATAGTGTAGCCTGTTGGAGCCAACTGGAGGAGATTCTGAGGTGGTGTAATATCTTCCTAGGTGCAGATCCGACAATGATGAGATTGGGTGTCAAAGAGTTAGTTGGATGGCAGCGTGTTGGCTACCTAAGGTAGCCCTAGACGAGCTATCTTGAACGACGAAAAGCAGTTGAAGGTTGGGTAAGGATAGTGCCGAAGTCCAACACTTCGATGGACTAAAGTTGTTGCTAGCGTGGAAGATTGGAGCTTGGGAATTGGCCAACCTAGAGAGAAGTTGATGAGCCCGTGTCCATCTTCACAATAAGTTATTTATGAAATCCCTTTAGCAAACATTAAAATAAAATTTGTTGTAGCTATCACATGATTACATAGAGAAAAATATATGCACAAGAACCAATCACATCAACACAGATGTTTTTGGACAACTGCACCCCGAAAAAACCGATGTGGGAAAAACGGTGCAACAAATGAGGGTTTTATTAATCTTCAGCAACAATCGCTTTACAAGGAATGATTTTACAGAGAAATTGAGAGAAAACACCTAAGACTTTCCCCTGGAAAAGTTTCTGACACCCTAGAGACCCTTCTCCAACTTTAGCGTCACCTCTATGTCACTCTACGTGGTTCTGCGTCCCTCTGCGTCAACCTGCCTAAGAGCCGCGTCTCCCTTGCACTGCGTCTCCCTCTGCGCTATCTCTCAATACCCCTGTGTCACCTCCTCCTCAGTAACTGACTGCTGTTGATGCCCTCCTCTTCCTCCACCCTACAACTCTCCCTCTGAAATCGATCTCCTTCTATTTGAGAATAGATTTTCCTTGGGATACTGAGTATCTGTCGGTTTGTCTTCAAATGATCCTCAAGTCTTCTCTTATAATTTTCCTGTTGATGAGTTAACGGTCGAGATTAGGTCTCTAATCAACGGCTAGCATTAAAAAAGACTTGATCCTTGTCTGTTAGAAGCTTCTCACCCTTATCTTTATTAATACCCATTAATATTTTTATTTTCCTAAGTTTAGACTTAGGAGCCTATTGTCACACAGAATGTCTAGGCACCATGACAACGACTCAGATCGGGGTTTGTCATCCTGATCCCCAATATCTTCGTTTAATCTGTCTCCCTACAGTAGGCTAAGGGGGGTAGACCCTATGGAAAAATGGAATGAAGAAGATCTAGTTGGGAACCAACCAGTTCGGGAGACACAGTGAAGTGATCAAGTACTTGATTAAGATTTAGCAAGACTTATAGGATTTGATTATATTTAAATGATTGATACTAGTGCCTTATGGTGTCAACGATCTTGCTGGGGAAATTAAGACCAAGTAATCAATTAGCAACTACTGATTAGATGAATGACTATCTTATATGAAATGCAGATCCTAAAGCTAATGTGAGATGCAAGAATCTTGGTTAATTTTAGTTAAATCCCTATGTGAATGTGAATCCTTCGATCCTTTCTGTGTTCAGCCTGATTTCATAGCAATTGGCAGAGAGAAGATAAGGTGAAGCACACTAAGGTGTGATTAGCAATACCTCTCCTGAAAATCTAACATACTCGGTGCCTCCGGCGCTGCAGAGAGCTGTGACTCTGACCACTACAAGGTCATCGTTTTAAGTACTATTAAAAGCAAGCTTCTCAAGCAAAGATGGATGGATACCTATCTCTCTATCGACCAAGCTTATGCTTGGAAGTAAATTTTATTTATGCAAAGCTAACTTATATGCGAATGCACTAGATGATGAGATGAAGTTAGACTTGAGGATTATGTTGAAGTTTCTAAGCTTACTTAGTTAGAAACCCTTCATGCACTTTTTCTGATTTATTCCTACCTACTTGTTATTTTTTCTTTAACAAGTTATTTACAAAGTAAATACTGAAAATAAACACCAATGCATGCTCAACATATTATAGATCAGCAACTAAAAGAAAAAAGACAAACTCACCACATGACTTTTTGGATCAATGTCCCCAGAAAAACCCAATGCGGGAAAACTAGTGCAGCTATCTGAGGGTTTTCTTATTTAGCAATATCAGAGTACAATCTGGGTGCCGAAAATGGCCTACCCAGCAAAGAATTTCCTTAGAAGCTATACCTCACAGTTTGAGAGAAATCTCCTGGCTGAAACCCCGGAAAACCCTTCCGGCAGCTCTTCAGCACAAAACTGCTCTGCAACCCCAGCATCTGCCCAATCTGGACTGTGTTAGCCCCTCTCTATCTCACGCAGGCCCTATGTCAGCCCTAGGAGGCCCTGCGTCAACTTTTTGGGCCTCTGCTTCAGACACGCTGGCCTCTCCGGTGCTTTCCGCAGCACTTGGCTGCCCCTGCGTGAGCCCTTGTTGGCTCTGCATCACTCTCCTTGGCTATTGCGCTTCTCTCCCGACACAATCCCTGCCTTCTCTATTTCTTTTTACTCAATGCCCCTCAGTTGCTCTCCCGATCACTGATTCTATCTCTCTTAGCAAACCCCGCTCTAGAGAATAGAATGACTGATCACTTTGATGTCTTCTCCAAGTGACCCTCAAACCTCCTCTTATACTTTTCCTGTTGACATATCAACAGCTGAGATTAAGTCCCTAATCAACGACTAAGATTAGATCTGGCTTGATCCATGTCTTTTGGACCCTTCTAACACAGATTCATATTAATAAACATTAATATTTTATTTTCCCTAAGTTTAGACTTAGGGACTCCATTTAAAATATTTATTATTTTAATATCTCCTTATTTGTTTAGAATTTGCCCAAACCCTTTCTGGGTATTGGAGATCTCCTGTGCCCCAACCTCTCCATCAAGATTCGTGGCTAGAGAACATCCGATGCTACCCCAAATCAACACTCCCTCTTAGTGAGGACTATGCTCTAGCAATACTCACTGAGTATTACTCTGATCATCCAGCATTGGTACCTGTGCTGATGCTAGGCCTTCCTGCCCAACATCCTCTGCACTGCTGCCTCCTGTATTGCTGCCCATGGTTCTACCACTGCCACTACTGCATCCGTACGACAACTTCCTTTGCATCCGTGCTACTGCTGGTCCTTTCTCCCAGCACTGCATCCGCACTGCACCTCCTCTCATCATGCTGCCCACTGCTGCACTGCAACTTAGTTACTAAGAAGTAAGCAATTGATCTCCCAATCTAACTTCCCTATTGGGCTAGAGACACCCACTGATGCTGAAGCTCCCTCTGCCGCTGACAAGTGCTCCCTCTTTGACCTCTGTGTTGCTGCAACAACTCCCTGCATCTCGCACCGTTGCACACATCTCTGTGCCATCCTACACTAGTGCAACACTCCTGTGTCTCTCGCACTATTGCAGCCTGCTAGCTCTGCACTGTCTTGGGACTCCTGCATTGTAGCTCTCTCTGCCGCTCCATCCGCATCCATCTCTACCCACATCAGCGAGTCCTACTACTCCTCTTCGGGGCTCCCGTAGCAAGGTCTAATCTAAGAGGCTGGTGATGAGCCCCAATTTTGGTACAATTTGGGCTCATTTTGGCCTATTTTACTTGCTCAAACCATTCATTTTTATTTTCTTATGCATGCATTTCTTAGTTTATTCATGTT
>APFE030885723.1:61728-78290 GCA_000404065.3 Pinus taeda
GTAGATGAAGTCCTTCAAGCTCTTGCTCCAAGCTCCTCCTCCTTCTCCTAGCTCCTCCTTCTTCACTCCTCCAAGCTCTCCTCTCTTCTCCTCTCCTTTCCTCTCTTCTCTTCTCTCTTCTCTTCTCCAACTCTCATAAACTCAAAGTGAGAAAATGAGGAATGAATGGGGGCTTTATTCTTTTCATTCCTCACCTTAACCTCACTCTAACCTCACCCTAACCCACCCACTTTGTGCTAAGTTAACATAACTTTAAAAAAAATAATAAAAAAAAATGTCTTTTTCCCTTGCGTGCGGCCTTCTTGCTCGAAGCGTACGCTTCCACCTCCGAAGCACCATGCTTCTGAGACCCGAAGCGTCGTACGAAGCGCGCTTTGGAGGCATGGAAGCGGCGCTTCCGTACAACGCTTCCAAATTTCCAGGAAGCGGCTAAAAAAGCCGAAGCGGCGCTTCCGAATTCGGAAGCGCCGCTTCCGTACGGGATGCGCTTCGAGGCTTGGAACCGGGGGGGGTGGGGGCGGGGCACTTCGTGCAACACTGCTCTTACCCCATGTAGTGCCATGACGCTCCTCTACTTCCCTCCTGGAAGTTCTCTGTTCAACTCTTTTGAGTCTCTACTTCCCGTCTGGAAGTTCTCTTCTAGACTCCCTCTGAGTCTTGATTTCCCTCCTAGAAATCCTTCTGCCGCTTGTCGAGATGCCCCCTACTCTGATCGTCTTGTGCAACTACATTGTTGATTCTGGTCCCTCGGCTAGAAACCCTCGTTAACAACTCCTCTGGCCCTGCTCTATCAGGTACTGTTATGACTATAGTGTCTCACCAACTCCACTCTGTAATATTCCTGTAGTCTTCTAGACCCTTGAAACTGCCTCTTTGTGAACTGCGTTAGCCCCTCTCTGCCTCATGCTAGCTCTGCATCACCACGGATGGGTCTGCGTCAGCCCTGGGATGCCTTACGTTAGCCCTTTGTCTCTATGTGTCAGCAACGCTGGCCTCTCTAAGGCTCTACGCAGTTCCTAGCTTCTTCTGTGTGGCTCCGGCTGGCTCTGCATCACACTTCCTTGGCTTCTGCACTGCTAGAAACAACTTCTCTCACCTCGGGACAATTGTTTTCTGCTGCTATTGCTCCGCTCGGTTGATGTCTTTTAGTCCAACTATGATCTGCAATCACGCTCTGATACCATGTTGAAGTTTCTAAGTTTACTTAGTTAGAAACCCTTCATGCACTTTTTATGATATATTCCTACCTACTTGTTATTTTTTCTTTAACAAGTTATTTACAAAGTAAATACTGAAAATAAACACCAGTGCATGTTGAACATACTATAGATCAACAACTAAAAGAAACAAGAACAAACACACCACATGACACCATTATTTGTGGACCAATGTCCCCGGAAAAACCCAATGCGGGAAAACCGGTGCAACTATCTGAGGGTTTTCTTATTAAGCAATATCAGAGTACAATTTGGGTGCCGAAACTGGTCTACCCAACAGAGAATTCCCTTAGTAGCTATACCTCACAGTTTGAGAGAAATCTCCTGGCTAAAACCCCGGAAAACCCTTCCAGCAGCTCTTCAGCACAAAACTGCTCTGCAACCCCAATGTTTACCCAATCTGGACTGCTTCAGCCCCTCTCTATCTCACGTTGGCCTTGCGTCAGCCTTTCTTGGCCTACGTCAGCCCCAGGAGGCCCTGCATCAGCTTTCTGGGCCTCTGTGTTAGACATGCTAGCCTCTTTGGTGCTCTACGCAACACTTGGTTGCCTCTGCGTGGCCCTGCGTGAGCCCTTGCTGGCTCTGCGTCACTCTCCTTGGCTGCTGCGCTGCTCTCCTAGTACAATCTCTGCCTTCTCTGTACTCAATGCCCCTCAGATACTCTCCCGATCACTGAGTCTATCTCTCTTAGCAAACCCCGCTCTAGAGAATAGAATGACTAATCACTCTGATGTCTTCTCCAAGTGACCCTCAAGCCTCCTCTCATACTTTTCCTGTTGACATATCAATGGTCGAGATTAAGTCCCTAATCAACGGCTAAGATTATATCTGCTTGATCCATGTCTTTTGGACCTTTCTAACACAAATTCATATTTACACATTAATATTTTTATTTTCCCTAAGTTTAGACTTGGGAACTCCATTAAAAATATTAATTATTTTAACATCTCCTGATGTGTTTAGAATCTGCCCAAACCCTTTCTGGGTATTGGAGATCTCATGTGCCCCAACCTCTCCACCAAGTTTCATGGCTAGAGCACATCCGATGCTACCCCAAATCAACAGATTAGGAACACTTGTGTCGCAAATTTTTAAATTACCAAAATGGAATGCTCAATGTACTGAATGAACACTTAAAAATAAACCCCTGGAAATATTACATCACACCACAAGCTTATTTCAAATATTTCTGATACAGTTATAGCTCAAAGAGAACAAAATCTTTTTTGCAATTTAATATCAATGTCAACAGATGTTCAAAAAATACTCGGCTTAGGAAATAAAGATATGCAATCTATTATAATTCCTCGACAAAATACTTTAACAATTACTTGAAAATATTTGCAAAATGTCTAACATGTAACGAGCATTAAATAATTCAAGCAATGACGATCAAAATGTTCTAGCGATTAAATTTCTAGAGATCCAAATACTTTAAAAAATCATGCAATTTAAATGCTAATCAATTCACAATCCTAGAATTAAAATAATTTATGCTTAGCGACCCAAATCTAAGAAACTAGTCAATCCTTAATCCTTAGATACAAAAATTTTAAGCGTGTTTGACTATGGAAAAGTTAAAATGCTTAATACCACAAAAGTTTCTTTAGGATTTTACCCTTAACACAAAAGACACCAAGAAGGAAATTTAAATTAGTAGCGTAATTATTCCTTAGTAGAATTTTTTCGATGTGCTAAATTTTGTGAAGCAAGACTAATGCGGTAAATGATCTATTAATATCTTTCTTTTAAATGTGACTAGAACAAATCAAACTGGTTTAATAATGTTTTTTAAATTTTTTAATGGGCCAGAGGCCACATAAAAAATTTAAAATCTTTCAATGCGGAAAATCACTTTTGATTTAAAATTTTAGAAGGTTTGGAAGTCACAATAAAAAATGAAAATGAAGCCCCTTTTTGTTTTTAGTTTTAATTTATGTTTTTAGGGTTTTGGAGTTTTTTATAATTTTTTAGTTTTATGATTTTTGAATATAAATAGAAAAAGCACAAATAAAATCGTAAAGATGGAAACAATGTAAAATGAAATCAAATAAAAAAAAAAGAAATAAAGACAAACCAAAATCGAATTTTTATTTTTTAAAATTTTAATGAACTAAAGTTTATTAAAACGAAATCTAAAATCTTTTAACCCTACGAATACACAAAACTAAAAAAAGAAAACGCAAATGAAATTGAAGTGTGCTTGCAAGTCTGGCAGCAGCATGAAACAGCTCGACGACAGCGGATCAGGAATGAGGAGCGATGGCGTAAGGGAGAAAGGTAGACAGGGAGCAAGACAATACATTGCAGGTCGATGGATGACAACGGGGATGGAGCAATTCGATGGAAAGGAGCTGCGACAAAGGAGAGGGGTTCACGCAGGAGAGAAGGGCAGATTTGAGGAATAATGCAGTGAAAGAAAGCTGCGTTGAGGGAGATGTAGTTGCAGAGAGGTGTGAGGAATGCAGGTAGGCAGAGCAGAAGGTGTGGAAGATAGTTGCAGCTAACAACTCGATGGAGTAGTGGGAGTGAGGCAGATATCGGACAACGGATATGAGGGACATGGAGTTGTAGCAATGGATAGTGGATTGAGGAATGAATGTAAGTAGTGGGCAACATAGGATCGAACTTGAAGAGCAGCAAGCAGAATAAATAAAAAAAATTGAAGGGTTTTCAAAACGAAGGCATACAAAGGAAATAAGAGATTTTGCCAAAAGAAATCGAAATTTATGCAACAAAAATACAAAACAAAAACCCTAGGCAACTGACAAAATGGAAAATGGTGGACTAATAAAACCTAGAAATTTCTGATTAAGATGGTATGTTCTACTTTAGATTTATTAATGAAACCCCTGTAAAATCGTCTCCAGATTTGAAAAATTTAAAACTCTTGGACTTCAAAAAATAATGACCCTGCAAAAGTTGGTTTTGAGGCCAGATTTTACCCTCCAGAACCTAGATCTGGCTTCAAATTAAACTTCACCTTCAAATCTGTAACCTGTACCTGAAAACAAAAAAACGCCCAGAACCCAGATATACAAAAAATAAATGTAACCCCAAAAACCCAAGTCAGAAAACCCCAAAACTTTATAGATATATGCATAGGAATGATAGATCTATTAGATCTAAATGTGAGTCCAATTCCGCTCCCAGATCAGATAATCTAAGATCTCAATAGCTAGATTTATCAACTTCGCACATTAAAAATTGAATTTTTTAAATTTTAAAGGAGGTGCTTAGCTCAAAACCCTTCATGCATCACCAATAATTTTTTTTTTATGATAAGCCCGGGATTTAATCAAGCTGGGCTCTTCAAAAATACGAATCAGGAGTTCGTTGGTCCAACCAAAAACTTCCCCTAATGCCTGAGGATCTGAAAATCAAGACTTTTCTGTAAAACTCAATTCAACCATCAAAATAGAGCGAGAAAACAATAATAAAATTCAGATAAATAGAGATACTTGCTATTATATTCAAAACTTAAATTATCATTTAAGCCCCAACGACTGAGCAAGATACATGTACTCAAATCACTCTTTAGAAGCTATTATCAATGGCTAAAAAAAAATTACACATGAAAAACGATACATCTTATAGTATTTCCATGAAGAGTAACACCAACGAAGATTAACCCCAAAGTCTTTCTTTAATATTCAAAAAAGATTCCACGAGAGCTTTTCGCTTAGCACACGATTCAAAGATCGGATGGATCAACTGACAAATGGCCTCCTATTTAAAGATAAATCTTCCAACGGCTAGTTCGAATGATCCTCGTCAAAGCAATCTCAACCGTTGATGAGGATTAAAATTTCTTTTAATTTCATCCATTGAAATATTAGATTCTTGAGGATATTTGAATTTTTCAATCAAATGCATTTTAATTAACTAAAAAATAAAAATTTTGAGTTAATTTCCTCAAAAATTTGACCTTGACTTAACCCCCAGGGACCAAAGGCCTAAAATTTAGCAAAATAGTTAATTTACCTTAGTCCCAGGGCCTTTTAAAATTTGAATTTTAAGAACTGATGAATTTTTCCTTTGGAAAATTTAAATTTGCCTAGGACCTAGAATTAATTAAATTTATGGCTTGGGATTTTAATTAATTTTTAACCAAAATATTTAATTAATTAACCAGTGAGGGGATAAAATATTTTTCCAACCCTCAAGATACTTTACATGAAAATTTTCATATTTTTAACATCATAAGGGGGAAAACCCATATGAATAGACCCTCACAGACTACTCATTTCTATGACACAAATATAATCCATCAAACCAAGCAATTTGTAATAAAATAATTCAACCAAATAGTTAGGATTATTCCAAAATCACTTATATATAGACTCGATCTATAACACTAGGACTCGCCTAAGATCCCAGTGCCAAAATCCATTCTGACTTTGGAGTAAGATTGAAAGAAAACTCTGTCAACCATTCGAGAATGGATCAGTGAGACAAAAAACCTCCCATAATGTAGATCGTTACTAGAAAAGTAGGTTTACCTAGGCAATTACATACATGACACGGATTTGCTGAGATTATTTACATTATATACATGCAGAATGGGTTTACATTATAACATGATAATCAGGCTGACGATGATAGATGAATGGCACAAACACACAATCAGGTGCTATCCCGTTTGCGAAAAAAAAGGGTTTACTGCTATGGGTCATTGACACGTAGTGGTCAACAAAACCTATTAAAAATATTAATTATTTTAATAACTCCTCGTCTGGGTGGAATTTCTCCAAATGATTTCTGGGTCTTGGATATCTCATGTGCCTTAGCCTCTCCACCAAATTTTAATGCTAGAGTACATCCGTTGCTACACAAAATCAACACTACCTCTTAGCGAGAAATGTGCTCTAGCAATGCTTCACCATAGAAGCATCACACTGATCCTCTGCATCGGTCCTCTGTGCTGATAGTTGGCCTGCTGCCCCAAATCCACTGCATTGTTGCTTCCTGTTCTGCTGCCCATGACACTGCCACTGCCACTGCTACATCTGTATTGCAGCTCCCTCTCAACATGCTACATCATGTTGCCCATAACACTGCCACTGCTAACTGCTCCACTACAACTCCTAATACTTATCCATTTCTGCTACTGAAATGGTTTCTTCACCATCCCCATCTTCTCCTTGAAATAAACAAACTTTGTTCTTCCTAGAGCCTTGGTGAGGATGTCTGGCACCTGTTCTCCTGTAGGAGTGTACCTCAACTGTACTACCCCTCGTTGGACATAGTGTTTGACAAAGTGAAACCTGATATCAATGTGCTTCGACTGATCATGAAATACTGGATTCTCAGAGAGCTTGATGCAACTCTGATTATCGCACAAAACCCTGGTCGCTTCCATCCTTCTCCTAAATAGATTCACAAGCAATTTCCTAAGCCATATGGCTTCGCACGAAGTTGTGCTAGCTACCATATATTTTGCTTCAGTTGAACTCAGAGCCATGGATTTACATTTCCTACTACTCCAGGAGGTCATTCCTGATCCAATGTTGAAACAGTACCCAGTTGTACTTTTCCGATCTACTGAACTTCCAGCCCAATCTGCATCAGTGAACCCACTCAGCCTGATGCCATTGCCTTGGGTGTATAATAGTCTGTGCTCGATTGTTCCTTCTATATACCTAAGAACATGTTTGGTTGCTGCCCAGTGCACCCTCTTGGGTTCCACCATGAACTGACTGAGGGTGTTGACAACGTAACAAATGTCTGGCTTGGTATTGATCAGATACATCAGGGACCCTATAAGCTTCCTGTCCAGGTGGGATCAACGTCTTTATCTTCGATGCATCAATCTTTTTCCAGTTGGTGATCATTGGAGTAGCCATAGGTCTATAGTCCTGCATCCTGAATCTCTTCAAGGTCTCTGTAGCATATCTCCCTTGTCAAGGAAGATTTCACCCTTTTGCTGCCAAACTTCCAACTCCAGGAAATAATACATCTGTCCCAAATCCTTCATGTCGAATTTTGTGGCTAGGTTCTTCTTGTAGCCTTTGATGAGCTTGGATGATCCTGTCAAGAAAAGATCATCCACATATAACACCAGGATTAGAGGCTCATTCTCTACAACAAGATAGTAGAGATTAGGATCTGTGTCACTCTTGACGAACCCCATCTTTTGCAAGTAGCCATCAATTTGACCCTACCATGCTCTAGGTGCCTGTTTAAGCCCATACAAGGCTTTCTTTAATCTTCTTATATGAGATTTCTTCTCATGTGTCTCAAAATCCTCTGGCTGTTCAATGTATACTTCTTTTATCACCCCATTCAAGAATGTCGTGTTGACATCCATTTGGTGAATCTCCCACCCCATCTGTGCTGCAAGGGATATCACCGTTCTAATAGAAGTATACCTGGCTACTGGGACGAAGGTTTCTTCATAGTCTATCCCTTCCTTCTGAGCATACCCCTTAGCCACAAACCTAGTTTTGTATTTCTCCACACTGGCGTCTGCAACATATTTGACTTTGTAGGTCCATCTTGAACCTACCACTGACCTATCCTGAGGCCTAGGTACCACTTCCCCAACATCATTGACCATTATAGAATTGTATTCCTCCATCATATTATGTACCCATACTTGATGTTGAACGACCTCTTGAACACTAGAGTTTTCCCCAACCTGAGCTACTAGGGCCTGGTATCTGTTTGGTCGTCTTCGCTCCCTTTTATCATTCCTGGGTGCACCAATGAAGTCCTCTGCATCCCATAGAATTTTTCAAAGTTCTCGGCTCGTTCTTCCACTAGTAGTGGGTACATCTATCTATTCTTCCTCTTCCTGAGTTTCCTCTTGTTCTGAAGCTTTGCCTTTAGGAGAATCGTTGGTACTAGTTTCTACTGGTCGAAGTGGTTGGACCAATGGATCGTCTTTTGACTGCTCCTCGGAAGGCATTTCTCGAGATTTCCTGAAAGCTCTGTCCTCCATGAACTTTACATCCCACCGAAATACTACCTTCCTACTCCCTGGAAGATAGACTCTATATGCCTTAGCATTCTCGCTATATCCCACAAGATATCCTTTCTCAGTAGTTTGATTTAATTTCTCTCTTTTCTTCGGGTATACAGCAATATGCCAAACTCCCAAATATCTTGAAATGACTGACTTCAAGTGTCTTCCCGGTGAAGACCATTTCTGGAGTGATTTTTCCCAATGCCCTGTGTGGAGCCCTGTTCTGGACATAAACTGGTGTGCTGCATGCTTCTGCCCACAGGAATTTAGGCATATCCTGATCACACAACATTGCCCTAGCTGCTTCCACAATAGTCCTGTTTTTCCTTTCTAGTACTCCATTCTGCTCCAGATTGTAGGGAGTTGTCCACTCTCTTCTGATGCCTTCCCTAGTGCAAAAATCGGTGAAGTCCTTGTCAACGTACTCTCCATCATTGCTTGAATGCAACACTTTTATCTTCTTTCCTGTCAGATTCTCTACTAGAGTCTTGAACTCTTTGAATCGACCAAAAACCTCATCCTTGGTTTTCAAAAAGTAGATCCAAGTCTTCCTGTAATGGTCATCGATGAAGGTGACGAAGTATTCGACACCTCTAAGAGCTTTTGTGGACATAGGTCCACAGATGTCTGAGTGTATCAATTCTAGAACACTCTGAGCTCTATTGTTACTTCTGGAAAACACTACTTTGGCATACTTGCCTAGAGTGCACCCTTTGCATACATCATCTCGTTCGGTACTTAATTCTGAAACTCCTGATACTATTTTCCTGAGAATTCTCAGAGTCCCATGGTGTAAGTGTCCCATCCTCCTATGCCATAGTTCATTCAAATCTTTATCTCCATTGTTGCCCATAAGTGCCATTGAAGATTCTAGTTGTAATCTATACAGCCTGTTACTTCTGATTCCAATTTGGGCCTTCCTTTTCCAACTCAGTTGTTTGACATATACGTTCTCCTTAATGAAGAAAACGTCATAGCCCTTGTTTTGAAGTTGAGATACGGAGAGTAAGCCCATCCCCAATCCTCGAATTCCTGTCATATGCCAGGAAGCTCCACTATCTATATACCAAACCTCAGAGGAGGCAGAGCTTGCTAGGCAAGCGACTTCTTCTTCCAGTCTGGAAGCTAACATAGAATAATCGTGATCTATGTCCCTCGTGATTTCTTCTAGAAATCTGCGTGAGTCTCTTTGAGTTGATTCCTTTGCATCATGCTCCTGACCCATAGTTGATTCTTCTCTCCTATTGTCGGATCTCTCCTTCGATACCATGTGAAGATTTATAATCCGAAATTCTACTGCAACAATTCATTTATTTCACTTACTTATTCTTCAGAATAAGTTATTTATGAAATCCCTTCAGCAAACATTAAAATAAATTCTAATGCAGTTATCACATAATTACATAGAGAAAAATACATGCACAAGAACCAATCACATCAACACAGTGGTTTTTGGACAATTGTCCCTGGAAAAACCCAATGTGGGAAAACCGGTGCAATAGATGAGGGTTTTATTAATATTCAGCAACAATCGCTTTACATGGAATGAATTTACAAAGAAACTGAGAGAAAACACCTGATACTTTCCCCTGGAAACTTTCTGACACCCTGGAGACCCTTCTCCCACTTAAGTGTCACCTCTGCGTCACTTTGCGTGGTTCTGCGTCCCTCTGCGTTAGCTAGCGTGAGAGTTGCGTCTCCCCTAGATTGTGTCTCCCTCTATGCTGTCTCTCAATACCCCTGCATCACCTCCTCCTTAGTCATTGACTTCTGTTGATGCCCTCCTCTTCCTCCACCTTGCAATGCTCCCTCTGAAATCGATCTCCTTCTCTTTGAGAATTGATTTTCCTTGGGATACTGAGTATCTGTCGATGTGTCTCCAAATGATCCTCAAGTCTTCTCTTATACTTTTCCTTTTGATGAATCAATAGTCGAGATTAAGTCTTTAATCAACGGCTAGGATTAAAATAGACTTGATTCTCGTCTCTTAGAAGCTTCTCACCCTTATCTTTATTAATACCCATTAATATTTTTATTTTCCTAAGTTTAGAGTTAGGAACCTATTAAAAATATTAATTATTTTAATAACTCCTCATCTGGGTGAAATTTCTCCAAACGATTTTTGTGTCTTGGAGATCTCATGTGCCTTAGCCTCTCCACCAAATTTCAAGGCTAGATCACATCCGATGCTACCCAAAATCAACAATTTGCAGTAGTGATAGGAGGCAACCCTCTTGGAGTCTCAATGTGTAGATGCCTTGATGGCCTAAGGCACTATTGTACTAGTGAGCAGTACGGGTGCGACAGGTTGACAAGACAAGATACGAAATAGAAGTGCTACAACCAAGTTTGTCATTGTATCTTGTAACCATAGACTATTGTATTTATTAGATTTGGATTAATATAACAAAGATTGGTGATTGTACATTATTGTACAATTTTGATCAAAACTATGTATATTGTGCATATGTGATTTACTGCTTGATATTTCCGCTGTGCAAAGTAGTTTATGGTTGAGATTCTTGGTTTGGTAGCGTCAGTTATTTTAAGATTCTATTCTAGACCCAACATCATGGAAATTCAACAAGTTGCTCCTTTGTCCTTCAAGAACACAACTCTTAGGGACTTCTTCCCTCTATTGCCTTCCTGTGCTGCTTCAATGACACAAACTTAGGGCATTGAGGGCTGCTACCTGTCACTATCAAAATTCCTTCAACATCAAACTTGGGCTAGTCAAACTACTCCCTTGACCTCATTCTTTTTCCGTTCAAAGATCAGTCCCTGAAACTCCAAAACTGCCTCTCCTAGCAGACCAAACGTCCTTCTCTGATCTGCGTTTAGGGTTCCCAAGATCATCTACTTGTTTCCCTCCTTACAGCCTTAGTATGACCTTCAATAAATTGTCCAAACTTGGACTACTATCCACGAGCAAAACGTCACAACAAGAAGGCTAAACATGCATTTGTTTCTTAAATTTTTTCTATCCTTCTTGTCCTTGGTTTTGTGTCCTTAAGAAATCAGACCTCTAGTTAGGGCATGCTATAACTACTGTTACAACCCTTCCAACTCAGCTTCTTTTGCTCCAACGTCTATGACTATCCTTCTTCTAACATATTAGTCTCTTCCCTAGTCCTTGTTTGACTCTAAAAAAGTCACCTACAGGAACTCAGATTCCTTCTGAAGTATGTGGCCTGTTCTTAGGGATGATTTACCACAAATTTCAACATAGATATACTCGTTCCTCCTCGTTGGCTACTTTTTCTCCTAATGCGGCTCAAACAAAATTGAGAAATTAACCCAAACAATCCTCTTTCCTCCTTTGCTTGGCCTCTGAGAGTTGGGACTTCCTTCATAGAGATATCTTGTGATGTTTCACACTTTGGATGTGTCAAATGAACCTCCAAACATTTTCTATTTATATGTTTCCATGGGTGTTGCCTTTCCCTTTCAAGAGGGGTATCTACAACTAAGGACGACTTGAATCTTAAGACAATTTGTCCGTTTGAAACACAAAAAATATTTTCTCTCAATCCACAAGGCCTCTCTTGGTGCTTCAAGAAACCCCTTGTGTGAAAATTAGGCTACCTCGAATCCTATTGCAGTAACTGATGTTAATTCTTCTAATTGTTAATTCAATTAAAAAATTTACTTGTTGTGTGTTACGAAAAATATCGAATTAAATACACCGCAACGTTCACAAGTAAAATAGTGTGGAAGAATAGATGCACACATACACAAATAAATGGTTATTTTTGGACTAAGTCCTCGGAAAAACCCAACTTGGGAAAATCGGTGCAGCAGCTAAGGGTTTTTATATTATGCAATAGTAAATATGAGTACAAGACTATGGATGCTCAAATCTACCAATCCATACAGAGAAATGATTGACAATAAATCTAGTGAGAAAAATCTCACTCCCACAAGCGATCCTACATTGACCTTGGCTCAAGTTGAGCTTCGCTTCGCTGCCTCTACGCAGTCACTGCGTTAGCCTACACAGTACTGCATCCCCACAACTCGGAACTGCTTTCCCTCTCGCTATCTGATCAGCTATTGTCTGGCAGATGGATCCTCCTGGCCTCTAGACTCTCTCTCCAACTTTTGGCACTGAATCACGACTTCTCCCCAGCAAAATATGGAATCCCCTCTGAAGCACCGTGCTGCCTCTTTGTGGCACTCACGACCTCTTTACATTGCACTCAGTGGAATTGGAAAATAGCCCTCCAACCTTACTATCCCTGCACCTCTCTCACTGCTTCGAGCTCACTAGCTCTCTCTCCGGAAACTCAGCACTGCCACTTAGGAAATCGATTTGCAAGTGAAATAGAACTACTGGTGTGTATTCTCCAAGCCTCATCGAGTTTTTTCTTATAATCTCTTATTGAGGCATCAATAGCCATGATTAAAACTTAATCGATGGCTAATATTAACTATAACTCGATCCAAGTTTTTTTCTAGAAGATTCTCACCATGACTTAATTAATACCCTTTAATTAATCATATTTCCTAAGTTTAGACTTAGGAAATATTAAAAACTGATTAATTATTTTAATTAAGTCATCTCTAGGTGGAATTTCCAGAAACAATTTATGGGTTTTGGAGATCTCATGTATCCTAGCCTCTCCACAAAATTTCAAGGCTAGAACACATCCGATGGTACAAAAACTAGCACCTCGCTCCTTTAAGGGTGCCATACAATCTCCAAGTGCCAAGTGTCCAATTTTCTTCTTTGTTTTGTCCCAACTCCTTTGGGTACAAAACCCCACTCTTGGTTCTTAGCCCACAAGAGATCTTGTGATTCCAATTCCTCCACAACCTTGTAGGCTAGGGCTTGGAGTACCTCCCAAACTACAAATCTCAAAACTCTATAGGTTTATAAACTACTCTATGGTTGTATAGGTATCCCAGAGGAAACTATGACAATACACAAAATAATTCACATTAGTGTTAGGTTAGTGTCTTTTTAAAGTGGGAGTTAGTTATTGGGACAAGGTACTTAAAGAAATAGTTGTTGAACAACATAATGAAGAATTGATTGTTTTGAAGAGTGTAAGGGTGTGGCATTCGCATGGAAGAGACACATATATTATATGTCATCACAAGTATTTCTAGAGTATGTAGGGTTGTAGGTACCCTCACTAAACATGCATATCATTTACATATAACCCTCACTAAACATACATATCATTTACATATAATTAATGGACATACCCTTGACTTGATGATGAGGTGCATTTGTTATTCCATTAGATTATGCAAATAACATAGGAAAAATAATAAATTTGAAAATTTAACAAACCACCACAACACTCAAGCTTTATTTTCTCTTGAAAGATTAAGATACTATTATATGCATTCTACACACATGGTTGAAGAATAAGACAGGATCATTTCCAATTAGTCTTCAGATGCTTATAATGATTCCAATATAAACAAAGCCCTCAAGGCTGCTTATAAGGATTCCAAGATAGACAAAGAACTCAAGGCATGATCTGATGCTTATATGGGATTTGGAACAAATAAAGTTAAGCCATGATTGTTAAATCTCCTAATACCATAACAAATTTATTTTCTCGTGACAATTATTTATTCCCAAAAATTTATTTTATTTTTTTTTTTCCTTCAAAAAAATATCGTAATTTCATTGCAGATTTAAAAAGGAACAAAATTACATTTTGTAGATGCTAGAAGCATTCAATATGAGCATGATCGTAGTCTTGTTTGAGCAAATTAACAACTTCTCAGCTCAAGAATATAAATAAAAATAAAAAATAAAAATAAAAGAGAAATTAAATGCTATAATAATCAGTTAACTTCTCTTTCTTTCCTTTCTTTCTTTGGACCTTTTGCCATCCCCCTGAAGGAGGGTCTACAAATACCATTGCCAACTCATTCACAATCACCACCAAGGGTTGATCTTTATTAGAATTTGAACTTTCTGAGACATGGAACCTCTTTGAGCCTGTTACCACAAAATCTAGCAAGCCTTGGAGAGGTAAACCCTACAAGAGAAAAAGCTAGACAAGGTGTTGGCAATGGGCAAAGGCCCAATGTCACCTCGGCAAAAACCCCCTACTTTTTATGGATTTTCATTGATGGGAGGAGTCTCAGTAAAGGAGGAATCACTTATAGTTGATATGCTAATGGTAAGGTACAGAGTGACCCCACTAGAGCTTATTGAAGAGAGAGGGACAATAATGGTATGAGGCTTCAAAGAAGTAAATTTCTCTCTAAGAAAAGCCCTAGAAAAGAAGGCTCAAGAACTAGGGTTTTGAGGTTTTTGTATGCTAATAGGTATTCGAAAGGTCAAGACCCGAGGGAAAGGGAAAGGGTTGTCAATGAATTGACATTTGGAAACCTGCAGGTTGCAACCACCAATTGTTAGCTTGTAAACAAGGAAGACGGTCACCAAAACCTCATGGCCAAGGCAAGATGAGCCTTCTAGGGTAGCGGCTAGGGTTTTTGACTTCAAAATGGTGAAAAGAGGCTTCCAACAAGTGCAATATTCCTGCAAACACAAGGATTAGCCTCAAAAAATAATTTGAATGACAAATTATGTGAATGGCTAGGGTTTAGAGGCCCTTTAGGGCTACGGCTAGGCATAAAAGGCCTAGAAACCCTTGCAGCTAGGTTCAAAAGTGGCCTTGAGGCTGGCAGCTAGGCCTCCAAGGGCTGGAATGATGAATCAAATAAACTTTTGACCCTTGAAACCCTTACTTGATGGATAATAAGCCTGCAAAACCAATATTATCTCACAAAATGGCAAAAATATGATGGAAAGCCACTGCAAACCCTTGCCAAAATTCACTGTAGGCCTGCAAAGCAAAGTATTAGCCTTGAAATCACTTGCATAAATTGAAATTGAGGCCTGTTATCCACCACCTGTGGGTAGTCTAAATAGGATAAATTTTTTCTCCTAGATGGTTCTCAGCTGGTAGCCCCTTGTAGCCGCCAAATAATTCGATGTGTCATTTTCTCCACTACCTGAGCCATCCATGTGGTCCCTCAACCACTTGTCATGAATCTATGTTTGAAGGTAGGCCTTCTGACCCCAAGGGTATGGATTTTCATTGGTATAGTTGAGTAATTTTCCTTACTACATGGGCACTTTTGGGCATGGATTGGTGGGGGGATTTGGCAGAAAGAGTGGGTTAGGCTTGTATTCTTGTCTCCACTACTCGATTTCATGGTTAACCTTGTATCCTAGCCCTATGGGATCCCCTTTACTCACCATTTGGCTTTTAGGTTGACACTACATGGGAAATCCCGACTTTGGTTGCGTGGTCCCACTTCCCGATAACACCTACATCACTCCCCTTCCACTCATTTTACCCCCATTCATTTATTTTCCCATCCAAGTTGACATGTATCCACTAGGTCCACATAGGGTTAACCTTCCCCTCCCCTTTTCCACACCTTGGGTCATGCTTGGAACGATGCCCCAAAGGTTGATGCAACTAAAAAGAAAAGAAAAAGCATAATTTGGCCACTCTCAACAAGAAATGTACCACAAAATGCACAAGATGGCTGAGACATACAAATTTAGCATGTGGGCAAAATCCAAACATGAGATCTACCCCTTATCCATGGCTATCACCCTGGTTCCTATGGGCCCTAGATGAGGCCTCTCTATCATTAAGGAACCCATGATTGTCCCAAACCCTGGTGGGCGATGAACTGTAGGAATTTACAGGGTAAGTTCCTCAGACAGAACACCAAAGGACACCGCTCACAAACAGATCACAGATCAATACACCAGTATTTTTGACGTGGTTAAAACCCTCAAAGAGGGAAACAGTCCACGGCGTGAGCCAACGTGGCCACTTCAGGCAATTTATTAATAAAAGAATGAAATTTTACATAAGCTTCTCTCATGAACAGTTAACCTGCAAATGACCCACCATGCTCTTTAAATAGAGATCATGGACCAATCGGGTGTTAAGCCACGGATCAAGTGTCGGTAATACCGAGGAGAGAATGAACCGACGGATCACTACATATCGTGACTGTCAGATTGTAAGTTACAAAAGTACATAGTAAAGAAACACACTTTACGTAACTCTATACTAGACCTAGTTATACTTAACTATTTCCTGTGTCGGAATATCCTAACATCCCCCCTTAAGAACAACTTGGGATAGGATTGAAGGATTTACAAATATGACACAATAGGAGAAGGAAGGAGGCACTAGAGCCTATCCCCCCTTAGTGACAACTTCCTGAACTCCAAGCATATATCGAAGTTTAGTGAACTTCGCCTCTGTGAGAGCCTTTGTGAAGATGTCTGCAACCTGATCATCTGTTGAACAATATTGCACTTCAAGAACATGGTCATGAATGAGCTTTCTGATGAAGTGCATGTGTAGTTCAATGTGTTG
>APFE030885729.1:0-21061 GCA_000404065.3 Pinus taeda
TAATCTTTTAACTGCAAAAACTTATTGGTCCATAAAATTTAAAATGTTCTTTGCTTTAAAAAACAAGTAACATTGCAATAAAATTAATGAGAACACGAGAAAAATAAAAAGATTATCTACCAATAACCATATAGTAGGCTTAAATTGAATCACATTTAAGGTAATACTTCTTCCCTTAAATTAGCTCACATTGAATATAATTACGTTGTAAGGTGTTTGCTTCTAGGAATAACTTTCTTACATGCCACTGTGTACTATCCTGAATCATTGGTATGATGCGTTAGACGATTAAAAAATTTTCATTCATTAGATCATTATAGGCAATAACTGATGTGTTGGAGGTTGGTTAGAGGAAAGACTCAACTGTAAGTTCTCTACAATAAAGACTCATGTCACTCTGAATTTGGAGAGATGCCACTCTGAATTTGGAGAGATGCCACTCTGTATTTTGAGAGACGGTAAAAAGGCGAGAAGGGATTATAGGCTCGGTAATTTTTGCGCTGGAGGTTGGTTACAAGAAACACTCAGCAAGAAGTTCGTACAACTCATGCCACTCTGTATCCTGATAAACCGTAAACCGTAAAAAGGCGAGAAGGGATGCTACCCCTGGCTTTCTTATGCGTTGTGGAGTTTCCCATCATAAATGCTTTCGTAGCTATGGTTTTCCTAGGGATGGCTATCTTCTTGTTCCCCTGATTCGGAATTTTCTCAACCCTTTCATTTCCAATGGTGGCGGTGTAGGCGCTATTACTGCACATGTCTCTTGGTTCATTGCCCATTCTCCTGCGTTGTATAGATTCGAGGAGTGGGTAGCTCCAGCGGTTGTGGTCAAATCAGTCTGCATGGCCTGTAAACAAAAAGAGGTAAACCATCTCTCATATGTAGTGAAAGTGAGAGAGCTCTGGTTTCACACCATTCTCTTTTGGAGTTTAATGTTTTCTCTTTACATGACGAAAATTACTATGTATTTGCAGTTGTGCTTGTGGCTGGAATGAATTTGAAGCTTCTGGTTGACGATTTGTTCGAGGAATTATTGAGTGAGTATTAATCCATCATGGGTTACACTACTTTGTCTTCTACTACTGTGGTGAATTGCCACAACCACCAAATTTGCCCAGAGCGTATGAAAGCAAGCGGCCTGGATTTGGTGAAATAAGTGTGCCCGGGGCTTGAGCAATTGGCCACTATAGACAGGATGTGTGATGTCATTATTATTGTGATTTTCCAATGAGTAGTCGTGGATGTCAATTCACTGTCATGAGCACTAAAAAAATTATCTCTTGATTGTCTTGTTTTTTCTGTAACTTTCACCAACAAGAACATTCCTCAAAGTGCCTCTTTTGGTCCAGTAGCATTTGGATGTCTTACAGAAATAACGAGGTTGTGATAGATTGTAGATGTAGTAACAAAACTTGGTATTTGTAGATTCACATTCTAGGTATTTCAATGCAGTGGCCATTGTTGCACTGAGCAGCCAGAATCCAAGAACTCAGCAAGTTGCGGCGGCCTTATTCGAAGCAACCTCCTCCATATCTATATAAATAAATAAAAGGTCAACATTTCAAATCTGACACTGTGTTTGATATGCATGAATGACAACATGTTAATTGGGAAGTGGTATGGGTGTTTGCTTAGACGGTTTGTATCATTTGAAAATAAAAGGCCAACATTTCAAATCTGACACTGCATTTGATATACACGAACGACAACATGTTTGGGAAGTGGTATGGGTGTTTGTTTAGATTGTTTGTATCATTTTTCAATACTTCGAACAGAAAAAAATGAATAATCAACATCCATCATTGTCACCCAGAAAACATCATCTTTTATAAAAATTGAGTGTCAAAACTACAACAAGGACTTTGGTACATTACATAGATTATTAAATTAAGGAATTATGTTGATAAAAACATTCACAATTTCTTATTACAAATATTAAAAGCCTACATAATCTCATTCTTTAATCATTTATTGAAAATACATTAATATATATTTATACTTATCCAATACATCAATATATACTTAGGGTCATCTTACAAGGCAAATTGTTTAAAAATAGAATATTAAGAAATATAATAGACATTTTAACACAGCTCAATAGAGGAGCTTTTAACGCATTTAAAAAGTCCATGCACATAAATATTGAACACATTTGGTCCAAGAAATCATTCATCCATTAGAAGAGACTTTAGTTTATAGCTATATTTCCCTCTCACAGATTAATTACGATACAACTACACAACCAATACTGCACTGAATCCAATAAATTGCATTCTATACTACTAAAAATTATTAACTTTTATCTGATCTTTGATGTATTTTCGCTCTATGCATAGCTACTACATCCAAAGCAGCTTTTTACAGTAGGCTCTGCAGCCACAATCCATTGATGTGCTACATTTTTTTTCTTTCAGACTAACAATAAAGCTTGCAATTAAAACACCTTAAATCAGACATTCCAGTTATCTAGGTTGGGTTGAAAGACAAGGCTCCTTAGATGTAGGTTTTTTGTGATCCTGGTCATGTGGATTAGGATAGCTAGGTAACCAACTCCATGAGCCGTGGGTGACACTGTAGACAGCTACCTTTAGACTCCCATGAGCCCTGAAACATATCTTGTCTCCCACTCCCACGCACTCAAACGTGGAGTACAAATCCCTCCAAAATTGTCGACACACAGACTCAGACATCCTCCCCATCTCCTTCGAAGAAAATCCATCACCATCAAAACCTTCCATTTGAAAAAGCTCCCATATCATCACTTCTTTTCTATGCCTCCAACCATCACTATTGATAATTCAAATGCCACCAATCGATGCCATACATTGGGTCCAGAATCAGATAGATCAACGGCTAATGACAGTCCTTTCTGGATGTGATACACCATGATGCTTACCGCATGATTTGGCCCATAGACGGCCAATATGCTTGCATGACAAAGCATTGTTCCAACACTTTCATGCCCACCACCTGATTTGGCCCATAGACAACTGATATGCTTGCATGACAAAGCATAGTTCCAACACTTTCAGACGCTACGGAAACGGAGAGAAGACAAGCATGGAATATCCAAAAAAATATTTAAGTTACTCAAGTTTATAAATTAAATTTATAATTTTAATAATTTCTTTTTGTCAATTTCTATTTTAATAAAAAAAAACTAAAACAATGGCCAGAGAGAAATTTGTATTTTCGTATAGTTCAGGTTTTCAGTTTCTTAATTTTTTTTGTCATTTTCCAAATGTTAAATAACAGAGAGAGAAGACGAGCATGGAATACCCTTTTTTTTTGGGTTCGTTTTCCAAATTTTGAATAACAGAGAGAAGAATATCCAAATAGTGAGAGGATTATTAAAGAAAGGGAAGACCAGGGTCTCTTTCGTTTTCATAGGTTCGACTTTTGGGCCAAGGATAGTATTCACCACACACTATTCCATTCTCAATTTCTTATTGCAAATATTAAAAACCATATTTTTCGTAATTTGCATTTTTATTAAAAAGAGGGTTTGGGATTTTAAAATATAATGAATAATTTAGGGCATAATTTAATGAGTCAACTTTGGTTGTAAATTAAATTTATTGGCCAATATACCGTAGAAACCTCTTTTAAAGTGAAAAGAAATCTTTGTGGTAAATTTGCTTGGATTCTTTCCTTAACTAAAATGACCAACTCATAACTTTTTCTTAGAAACATTATTTCATGGTTGGAGTAAGACTTTATCTGAGATCGACCTTTAAAATCCATCGCGACGAGGAGTAACCTATTATCATAACGATTGGTTTCAACTTTGATTTTTCCAACAAAAGTTTGTCAAAACGGATACAAGAGTGAGTCTTCTAGAGGCCATTCAACTCAATAGTAAGAGTCCTCTAGAGGCCATTCAACTCAATGCAGGGGATTTTATGTGCACCTCCATTATGAAGGAACACCAAAAGATAGCAAGCCCAAAAAAGATTAACTGTAAAAATTCAATAGATTTAAAACCCTAACTTGCTTGGATTCTTTCCTCAACTGAAATGACCAACTCATAACTCTTATAGAAACATTATTTCATTGTTGGAGTAGGACTCTACTAAAATGATGAACTTTCAAAATCCATCGTGACAAGGAGTAACCTATTATCATAACAATTGGTTTCAACTTTGATTTTTCCCACAAAAGTTTGTCAAAATGGAAATAAATAAGAGTCTTCTAGATGGCATTCAACTCAATGCAAGTGATTTTATGTGCACCTCCATTATGAAGGAACGCCAAAAGATAGCAAGCCAAAACAGGATTATCCACAAAAATTCATTAGATTTCAAACCCTAACAATTAAGAAGAGGAAACTCATCACAATGATAGAACAACGAGCCTTGTGGAGTAAACAATATCTTTGCATTCAACCATAGTTACCAAGTTCAAGTTCAAGTTCAAATTCGAGTTTGATTCAATATGGGAAATGATGGATTAGATGGATCCTGGGCAATAGATGGCTCATTGGAGGAGTGGGAGGAAGCTCACCTACCACCACCATGATCACATGTAATTTTGTGTAATGAGAATGCGGTCAATGAAGTCCTACTCAAGCATCCCAAGCTCTAAACTATTATCATAACAATTGGTTTCAACTTTGATTTTTCCCACATAAGTTTGTCAAAATGGATATAAATAAGAGTCTTCTAGAGGCCATTCAACTCAATACAGGTGATTTTATGTGCACCTCCATTATGAAGGAATGCAAGCCAAAACATGATTATCCACAAAAATTCATTAGATTTCAAACCCTAACAATTAAGAAGAGGAAACTCCTCACAAAGATAGAACAACGAGCCTTATGGAGTAAAAAATATCTTTGCATTCAACCATAGTTACCAACTTCAAGTTCAAGTTCAAATTTGAGTTTGATTCAATACAAGAAATTATGGCATTAGATGGATCCTGGGAAAAAGATGGCTCATTGGAGGAGGTGGGAGGAAGCTCACCTACCACCACCATCATCACATGTAATTTTGTGTTGTTATGAATATAATTCATAACAATTAGCTAAATAAAATGAATATAAATATTAAATAATTAAATAATTCTAGGGTCAACTTTCTTACTGTCTAATTCTTTACATTTCTCCCGTTTGACTTTCTCCTGCATTTCTGCCATCCTTTCTTTTCTATTGTTTAACTGTTTTCCTCTTTCTGTATACCCGATTTCCACTTCCATGGGCTTCTTGAAATGATTAGAGGCTACATGATTGTAGGAGGGAGTAGAACTCCCCCCTTCTCACCCCTCCATGGTACCCAATTCTAGTATTCTACTCCAAACGCTAGTTCTGCGCAATTTCCTTCCTGCTCCGTCTTCTGTCACTCCCTATTAAGTTTGTATGTTGCTAAGATTTTACATACATATTGTTTTCACAAACATCATTGAATTGTATGGCTAAGGAGAAATTAGCAAAGGCAATGACAAAGGCTTTGAAAAGGTAAAAATCCATTATTGGTATTTTGTTTATGAAAATAAAGGAAAATACAATAAAATGGAGGTGAAAGGTCACAAGTTGCATGTGAGGAGGAAATTCAAGGAAAATTAATGAAAATGAAGAAATTAGGCACATCAATAATAAAAACACATCAGAGCATCAATTTGGGGCCATTTTCTATTTTTTTGCAAGTAGTCTTAAAGAGGAGAGGAGAATGAAGAGGACAAGGAAAGAAAACAAGAAAAGGAAGGACAAGGAAAGCAAAGGAACACAAGAATCAATAAAGGAAAGGTTTCATCAAATAAATTTAATGAGAATACTTACAGGTAACATGGAGCATATATGATTTCCTAGTTGGTTTTGGCATGCATGGTATGTGCATGTCTGTATTCAATTAATTTGTTATTGTTTGCATGGGTTTTGTTGGGTTTCGACTGTGGTTTTAGCTTTTCCTTCCTATTTTTGCATAAACATGGTGTGAGGGGATTCTTTCTTGGTTGAGCTATCGATTGATGAAAGGTTTTGGTTCTGCATGAGGTGGTGTGAGGAAAAACCCAAGGGTTGGGGGTGGAAATGGTTTTCTCTAGGAAGCCCTAAATAGGTGGGTGGAGATGGGGAAAATCCTCAAGGGATGGTGAAGGAATTTTGAGGCATCCAAGCTCAGTTTGGTTTTGTGATCTAGGGACTAGCTCAAGTGAGATTGTTGTATGGTGAGGGTGCAGGTGGTTTACCCTATGGATTCTCTTGTTTATTTGTGGATTGGTTTATCCTATGAGATTCCACATTCAATCTTGCAATATGGCATGGGTGTGATTGGATGAAAGAAATATTTGGTTCAACCCAATCTAAAGTTAGGTGGTATATGGAAGTCCCTGACTTGGTTGGGTTTTTCATATGGTTAATAAGAGCTAAGTTTCTCTTGTCATGGATGGGTAATTATACTTGTTATTATGTAGCTTTAATAGTTGTTCTATCCTTGTTATCTACTTGATAATATGTTGGTTATAAACATGGTTATATGCCAGATCTAAGTACGACTTTTATCACATTTTAATTAATGAATGTCTTCTTAATGAATGCATGACCTAATTGGTGTTACACATAAGTTGTGAAAAGGCATTTTTCCTTCCAGATAAGTTTCAAATCCCTATGTTCAAATATGCATTCATGATGTGTAGTTTGCATGTTTACCATGTGTTTGATAAAATATTTGTCCTTGTTGGGAGGGGTTTGGTCAAGTTTTTCTTCATTTTTTTGGTTTATAATACTTTTTCCTATGTTATTCATCATTCTTGGAAGTTTCATTGTGTTTTGGGTAGAGGCTTTAGTCCGAGCCATGAAAACATGGCTTAGAGTTCAAGGTCAATGGTATAAAACTGATTGGAAAAGTTCATAGTCATAAGGAAAAGAAATATGGTAGCGACTAAATGTTTAAAATTTTTTAGAGGCCTTGTAATGGGAGCAACTGAGAGAATAGCTCAGTGAAAAAGAGATTTAGCTTAGGCATTAGACACCTAGAAGGGTTGGGTAGCTCCTAGACGTCCTGTAATACACGAGGGAAGTCAATAAGGTCTTAAGTTGTCGAATCCATTTTCTTAAGATCATATAGGAGGTTGAGTCCCATCATAGTGACCCTCGACTCATAGTTACCCCGGGAAAATTGGTGAAAGCTAATAAATGTTGGAGGCGATTACAAGGTGGTATTAGAGTGGGTTGCTCTCTCTTTGGGTAAAATTTTATGCTATCAAGGTTATTATTGTTATGCATGGGGTCATGGTATACAACTGGCATGGTCATGCATGATGTTGGTATGGAACCACAATAAGATATGGGAAATAAGATTTTAGTAGCAAGATTTTATTAGCTTAATAGAATTACCTGCAGAAAGGAAGAAAGGTAGGCATAACTTGAAACTCCATTTCATCCCTTTATTCATAACACATTCTCGAGGGTGTTTATCATCTCCATTAGACCAAGTAGTCAGTTCCTGATTAAGAAATTATTTAAAAAGATGAAAAATCTTTGAGCTAAACTCTCAGTCGTAAATGTATGACGTTAGTAGGTTGCATGCAACCTAACTAGCTGACTTAGAACGAGGTGATCACATTTGGTCTATTGTATTAAAAGGATAACAGGATTTTCTATAGAAATCTTTCTTTTTAGAATGTGATGCTTGATTTTTCCATTAAGCCCCTTATAATCCATACGAGAATCTTCATCATTGAGATTTTAGAGGAGGAAAGAAAGTGTCATGGGAAAAACTCCCTAAATTGCCTAGAAATTCACCCAAATCTTGAATTAATTGTCTATTAGTTTTGAAGTCTTTTTTTTGGGCTCTTTGGCTTAGAAGGAATGTTATGAGCCCACTAAGATACAAATTTTAAGATCAATTAAAACCCAATTTGGCCTCATTAATATTCAACTCGTAAATATTCCAAAGAAATAATAGAACCCCTCTAGATCATTTATTCATCATGAATGAGTGGAATCCATGTGGATCTCACACAACAACCACATCATCTTATATCAAGGAAACAAAAAAATAAACTCCATGAGGTTTCTCACATGTAGACACTGGTAAAACTATGAAATTAAATATAAATGAAAAAAAAAGAAAAAAATAAATGAAAGAATTATGTAAAATATTATTTAATAAAATTAATTAACCAATATTAAAAGTTAATATATAATTCACAAAAACTGAAATTCTAAATTAATATAATTATTATTTTGTGAAAATAATAAAATTACAAACATATTAAACGTAATATACTTTGCAAAGATTTAAAAAAAATATATAATCTTTAATGTTATTTTGTTAAAAGCAAGTAACAACACGAAAGGAACCCAAAAAGATTTAAAAAATATATATAATCTTTAATGTTATTTTGTTAAAAGCAAGTAACAACACGAAAAGAACCCAAAAAACAACGGAAACAAAGAACCATGGCTACCAATATGAAAATTAAGATATATTGGTTGGGTCAAATTGAATTAGAGTGAATTTAATGTTTATAATGTTAAATATTTTTTTAATTATAATATGAATTTGAATAATTATATTTTAATTTTTCATTTATTATATATTTATAGAAGCAAATTGTATTAATTATATTTTAAGATGAAGTTTTGAGAATTTGAGAACATAAATTGAATTATTATTATTATTATTTTAAAGTAATATGAGTATTATGAATAATTTTTTTAAATAAATTGTTTACAATATAGTAAATTTAATAGAACTTATTATTTTTATTACTTTGTACTTTTACATATTATTTTATAATCTAACACTACAATAGCGTAACATCATATTTATTATTTTCTGAGTATAAGTCTATATATATATATATATCATGTTAGACATTAAATCACCTTTATAGATTAGATATCTTTAGCAACTGAAATGAGATGATTTTCAATATTTAAAAAAATTAAAATGAAATTTAAAGTTTTACTATATAAATTCTTGGGTTTCTTTTACATATCCATCTATCTATTCTTCACTTTGTAAGAGGGGGATCTACCCCCTTTGGGAGTTTGTAATAATTATAAATACATTGGTATTCCCAATGAATCTCCGAACTGCTCCTTTTGCATCATCAAATACACACAACTTCATAAACACGGTTATAAATCATAGATCCATAAACTATACTTCAGGGATCCGTTTTATATTTTTAAAATTTATAGGCTTTAACGTAAGTAAATTAGATATTTAACTTATCAATTTAATAGAGTCAAAATCTTTCATTCATATATTAAGTTTGGACAATGATCAAAACCTGAGTATCTGCCTACTTGGAAAACTCCTAGACAAGGTTATCGAGAAACTACAGGCATCCATGTTCATATTTACCATCAACTCTACGTCACTCTATGAAACAAATATTTGCGGTTAAATTTCCACATTTAAATAATTCAAGACATAAACAAAAATTTTCCTACAAAATCTTCTTCCATTGAAAAACCATAAATTTTATCATTTGAATTCTCATGAAAAAAGTCCAAAATGGACAAATTGTAGAAGATGCATATAACTTATAAAGATGGTATTCATCCACCATAACATCGGCAGTGACATTGTTAGCTACAATCCCTGAAAATAAAATCCCAAACACCACTAAAATATGAAAAACCTGAATGTGTGAAAAACATTACGGTGCAGGGATACGATTGATCCAATGATACCAACTTAGTAGTGAAAAAATGCATACCTAGTTGACGGATAAAATTATCCCAAATGTTCAGCCCTCGTCCATCGGACTTGGCAACTCCTTCCACCTGGTAAGTCCTAGATCCATAAACTATACTTCAAGGGACCATTCTATATTTTTGAAAGTTATTTGTACGCTGAAGCAAAAGCTGGAATTTAATGTAAGTAACTTAAATATTTAACTTATAAATTTAATACAGTCAAAATCTTTCATTCATATATTAAATTTGGACAGTGATCAAAACCCAAGTATCTTTCTACTTGGGAAAGTCCTAGACCAGGATATCAAGAAACTGTAGGCATCCATTTTCATATTTACCATCAACTCTACATTGCTTTGTGAAACGAATATTTGCAGTTAAATTTCCACATTTAAATAACTCATGTAGAAACAACATTTTTCCTACAAAATCTTCTTCCATTGAAAAACCATAAACTTTATCATTTGAATTCTCATGAAAATAAGGGCCAAAATGGACAAATGGCAGAAGAAGCATATACATTATAAAGATGGTATTCATCCACCATAATATCGGTAGTGACATTGTTAGCTACAATCCCTGAAAAGAAAAGACCAAACACCCGTAAAATCTGAAAAACCTGAATATGTGAAAAACATTACAGTGCAGGGATATGATTGATCCAATGAAGCCAAATTAGTTGTGAAAAAATGCATACCTGGTTGACGGATAAAATTAACCCAAATGTTCGGTCGTCCTCCATCAGAATTGGTAGTTTCTTCCACCTGGTAAGTCGAAGTCGTCGTTCCAAACACAAAACCCTTGGGAAAACTGGCTCTAGTCAGCCCGCTAGTGTCAACCTCTTGACTTGGCTGCCATACAAAGTGCCCAGTAATGCAGAGATTTATATAAAGGAAAAGAAAGATAATCATCGTTCACATCTCCATTTCAGTCACTTAGCTCACACTCTGAGTGTGTTTTTGTGTATTTTAATTCGATAAAAAACACAGAATGCACAACTATGTTGTGGAGCATGTAGCCAAACAAAGAGAGATTGGAAACTACGATTACTGGCATATGTTGTGGTTGATTTTCTCACTTATATATTTTGGAATGGCCAAATCCTATTACTGTACTTGGAGCTTGCACTGTGGTTTGAATGTGATCAACCCACATGCAACAGACTGATCGCGCCATCATCGGTGGTCGATGTCAAGCATTTGGGTCTGTATTGCATGTGCACACACACACACACACACACACAGATATATATATATATAGATAGCACAAAGAATAAGCTTTGTGATTGTGATTGTGGTTATGTTATGTAAGCTTTTGCTAGTTTCAAGGTATATACTTTGTCGGGAGAAAACATGTAGTGAATGCAAAATAGCCAATTTATTCTCTCTCTAATAACAGGGACCCTTGTTAGGTCAATTTGATTCGGTTCAAGTCAAGGTTTGTTCACTCACGTTCTGCTAGTTTCCAGGTATATATTTTGTTGGGAGAAAACATGTAGTGAAGGCAAAATAGCCAATTTATGCTCTCTCTAATAACAGGGACCCCTGTTAGGTAAATTTGATTAGGTTCAAGTGTAGGTCTGTTCACTCAGGGATTTCATCTTACCATTCATTGTAGGGCTGGCTAATTTTCATTCATCTTTTTGTGCCCTTGCATCAATATTCACACGAATAAAGGTAGCAGTGTACCATAAACTCAAAGCATGCCTAATGTTGTTCTGCTTAGCTAAACAATGCACTACAAGCAGGTGAACCCTGACTTCAACATCTACAATTGTAGCTAAAGCATTGATCTCAATTATTGGGAATGCAATCAAAACTCTGTACTCACCTCTCGTGAGGATAGGAAGACTTGACAGGAGTAGCTACGAAAATATAAGTGTCCATCAATTCCCAGATTGATATGTGATGGTTTTCCTTTTTGATTTGATCTTTCTAGCGTATGCATGTAATAACTCCACAGAGATGGTGTATGGATGTAATAACTCCACAGAGTTTGGGTGCAGGATCATTTCTTGGCAAACGCCACCTTCCCACCTCCCCCTGCTTTGTCTCATTGTAATGCAATTTATATGCTAGGAGACTTCAAATTTTCCAGCCGCAATGTGAGTGCATAATGTTCTAATTAAAAGCAAAAAGAGAAAAGAAATCTCGCTGGCCTCCATAAATATGGTCATGTTAAATAAAACTAAAATGAAAAGTGTTGGAGCAATGCTTGATGTCTTTGAAATCAAAGCAAGTCAAAATCATCAATGTTGAACTTGGAAAGAGAAAGGTGATTTTAGAAGAATGGATGACACAAAGTTTGTTGGAAAGCTGAAGAAACAGGACAGATGCCCAGTAAAGGATGGAGACCTAGCAATCATGTTAAGATGGGGTTTTTTCAAATGAGGAGCTCAAGAAGAGGGTATAGCTCCCAAAATTCTGGCTAGGAGTGGTATCATTTTTTTTGTTGGCAGCTAATTATAAAATTCTATCTCAAGTACCAATAAGGAAGGGATGCTTCCAAGAGCTAAGAGCTAAACAGATGCGTGGAGGAAAGAGAATGAAACCTAGATATGATCCTCCATGATAAAAATCACAAAACACTCGCTCAAATAGAGACAGAGATGGACAATATTATGTCAAGAGAAACACAACATGCGAGTAGAGTTCCATATGCTAAAACCATAAGCTCGGGAGCCTGTGTAGATCATGTGGGGATACTAAGGCATACATCTTAAATATCTCCTTGTCATCGACTTAACACATTAGACCACTCATTGTGCCTCGCTTTGTAGTTCATTCTCCAATGATGATTAATTTGATCAAGGGGTTTCCATGCCTCTCAAATGCTCTCAAGTGCCATGATGGATGGACTCCTACCTCTAATGATTCATGAAAGATTCTTGTTTCCTTAATTGAACCCGATTGAGTTTAGAGTCCCCTTCCAAGTTTATGCTTAGTCATGCAAATTTTGGATGCTTTAGTTCCTTCTTGGCAGGTTAGCCTATATTTCGTATAGCAGCAGAGGATGGTTTTTCTATGTGTTTTCTAATTACAAACCCAAAACCTGCATTGCCAGGGCAACCCTCGAAGAACCCATGAAAATGGATTTTAGAATGGAGACTTTTGCAACAGGACATACTTTCATTGGAATTTTGAGATTTACAGCGTGAAATGTAAGTTTTTGATTCTGGAGAAACACTTCACTTATCATCAAGGCTAACGGTGGAAGCGTAAACAACATTGTCACAGAGATTTGGCTCAGCGATATTACCTGCATTGGAAACCAAAAATCCAATATCAAATTGATTTTGTTCATCTTGAAAGAAAGGGAAGAGACCAATGTTCCAAATTTTCATGTCTATGTTCCCACCCAGTTTGGATGATGTTCAAAGTGCCATTTGCCTTCACCCAAAATGACTTCATCAATCTTGTATTTGTGGAGAAAATGTAGAAACAAGGTAACCATAATTCCTAGTTTTAAAAGGAGCCATTGACAGCTATTTGGAACAATGAATGCGAGTGTGAGTGCCACGGAGACCGAGACCGATGGGCAACTTGTGAGAAAAAGGACTTGGTCATGTTGCAGTTTTCATTGTTGTTTGTGGTTTCGTGTTTTAATTGTTTTAACAGCAACAACCCTTGGAAGTTGCAAGTAATGCAATTTCCATTACCAGGATAACTAATAAAAGGGAAAACTTGTTGTGTCTGTTTCTTTAGATTGTTGAGTGCATGCTTCAATTTGCGTCTAAACTTCACAATGCATTGTCTGTCCGTGGCTTTGTGAGCAGGGGTAATCTTTGTCCAATCACCCTTGCACCAAATAGAGTCAATATACCTCATAAGTACATCATCTACATAATTACGCCACTCAAAATGGTAACTCCACATTCCTGTCATCAACCATTTTTATGCATGCTGTCCAAAATATGCGTATTCACAACAACCAAAAGTTTATCCTTTACACTTAGTTGGCTTATAATACCCGTGTGAGCTGTAAAATATGACTTTACTATTCTGCAAACGTGCAATGGGTATATCCCATTGGCTTATAATACCCGTGTGAGCTTCAAAATATGACATTATTATTCTGCAAATGTTGCAATGGGTATATCCCATTGGCTTAGAATACCTATGTGCGCTTCAAAATATGACATTATTATTCTGCAAATGTTGCAATGGGTATATCCCATCCTAAACATATGGCACACTCTATGTTATTCAAAATTTGGAAAATGACCCCAAAAAAAAAGGATATTCCATGCTCGTCTTCTCTCTCTGTTATTTAACATTTGGAAAACGACCTAAAAGAAATTAAGAAACCGAAAACTTGAACTATACGAAAATACAAATTTCTCTCTAGCCACTGTTTTAGTTTTATTTTTTATTTATTTTTATTAAAATAGAAATTTACAAAAATAAATTATTACACTTATAAATTTAATTTATAAACTTGAGTAACTTAAATATTTTTTTTGGGATATTCCATGCTTGTCTTCTCTCCGTTTCCGTGGCGTCTGGAAGTGTGGGAAGTAAATCCGAGTGGACTATAACATTTCAGTGAATGAATAATTAGATGTGAACGTGGTACATAGTTTCAACTAGAACTAACCGCGACACCGTGAAAATGAGAATAATGGCAGCGACACCCGAACGGAAAGTAAAATACGAAACTGCACGACAGTTTTATTATAGTGACTGGTGAGAATAGCACAACATCAGATTCTCTTGCTCCGAGAATCATGTGAGACGCTTTATTGACACTAACATAAACATTGATGTATATATATGACATATTAGATGCGTATTGTGCAGTTGGGCAGACGTTGAATATATAACTAAATTAGAAGCTGTACTGCTCGTAGCGGATGAAACAGTCACCTAGCTGAACTCGAGCACCGATGGCGTACCCGCAAATGTTCCAGATGCGGCCCCCAAGGTTTTTAAGGCAGGCGGTGCAATCAGACTGAGAGATTCCCTGTTTGCAAACCCCACGCCCATAGGCGGTGGGTGAACCTGCTCGCGATGCTTTATAGTCGTAACCGCTGAAGGCAGTGTTTCCCTCTAGATCTACCAGGAGGGATCCGAGAGTACTATAAAAGGAACTTCCGCTTGGGATCTTCTGCCCGTTACATGCAGATGATACCAAGTTTGTCCTGGGCGTGCCTACAGCACTGCCCACCACCAGGGCTACTACCATTACTGCCAATGTAAAGCCAAATGAGTACCTCATCCCGAATGATATATATAAGCTCTACAATGAGAAATGAAATGCTGGCTGGAATGAATGATATAATCACCAATGCAACCTCCATTTATAGACCTCGCGGAAATGGCTGTGTATGGGTAGAATTATGAATAGCATGTCTCTGTGGGTTATGGGCCGAAATGCACGAAGGATTATGGATAACATCTGTCTGTGGATTAGTGGCCGAAATGGACGAGTCATTCTAGCTCCGTGGCCGCCTGTCTTGACTAAACCGTTGGGGCCCATATATAAGAGATGGTATACATTTTAATAATTAACCTGGCGCTGTCATATATATAAATCTAATAGTGAATCAACTAGTCACATACAATTACAACGTGATATATATTAATCACATACAATTCCAACTCTCCACTTGTAAACCACTTTTAAAATTTTATAAGTTATCGATGTCAAACCACTTGTAAACCACGTTATATAAGTTATATATAAAAACGCTAATAGTGAATCTACCCAGTTGTAAACCATGTGTGCTGGACGATGGTATATGGGCCCGGAATGTACGACTCGTTCTAGCCCCCTGTCTTGACTACACCGTTGCCCTTATCATTAGTTCTACCGTAGTGGGCGCAAATTGCAATCCACGTGGGTCACATAGAACAAATATTCAAATCGACACACCTTTAAGATAAGAAAAATAACACCGTGTGAGTGAACACATTCTAGAGAATGGATTTTCTCATTATCCCTACATTTAAAACTTAACCAGTTCTATGTAAAACTGAAACTTAGCCCCATACAAAAATATAGATTCTAGCTATTATGAATAGTTTAAAATCATGACAAGAACGGATCATGACAAGAACGGATGTGTTAGATCATAACGTGACCGGTTACTTGCAAAGCGAGAGAGTGAAAAAAATGGAAGTTGATCTTGCAAATAGGGTCTTAACTACAACATTTTTTGGAGAGTCCATAGATTTTGCAATTTTGGATCCAATAGATGTGGGTGATGGAGCCAAAGTAAAACATTTTCATCGAAATGTTACTTCTTCTACTTCTTCTTTTCAAGGAGTCCAAACTAGAGTTTAAAGAACCTCTATCATTTTCCTAATCAATCACACATCTCGAGTCTCCAAAAGCTATAAAATCCTTAGGGTCGAGCCAGTTAGAATAGTGCAAGACAATGTTAGATATTTTTGGTAATTATAATATAATCAGAATAATTATATTTATAAATATATTTTAAATAGGGAAATTATATAATTAAAATAATATATTATATAAGCTCATTCGGTGTGAAGGGTATACAATTAAGTACACTTCCGTGATGTGAAGTCACCAATTGTAGTAGGAAATAATCTGTGATCCGTGGTGATTTGATGGCTTTAAGTGCCTCCTAGTGGTGGTTCTCAAAGCAAAATCGAGCTTGTTTTAATGGTCTAAATTGAGTACCAAAAAAAAATATATTAAAATATAATTCATTTAAAAAATTGAATGTTAAAAATAAATGCTAACTATAACAACATTATTTATAAAATTTCATATTTAAATATGAAAATTATATTCTGCATGTATAAATATCAAGGTTACATGATTAATATTTTTTCTTGACTTAAAAACCTATATGGTGAGTATTCTTCTAAATAAAAAATGTTTGTAACATAACAAAAATCAATTAAATCTACTTATATTTAATAAACGAAATGAAATATTTTTTGTATAAAAATTTATAATAGTACTAATTGTTCTATGAATTATAATATGAATTAATATCACTATCATTGAGTTGGAATATCTCTATATTAGCTTTCAAATTGGAAGTATACTCTCTTAGTGTGAAACATCTTATCATTGCCTCCAACCACGTTTCTAATTGTTTACTTGCATGACTTCTAGAAAATTTTGGGGGCTTAATATTTTGAGGCTCCCTAGTAATGTCCGTAGTTGGAGATCCTCTATTAAAATCCTTTGATCCCTTGACATTTCTCATCCTTGATGGAAAGCGCTCTAGGTCCACCTCAGTGGTTTCGTGCACTCGTAAAGTCTCATTAATTATCTCTATAGAGCACAATATGAGAGCTAAATCTAGTGATGGCAATGGGGTTCTTGGAGGAGTGGTCATTGTGATGAGTCTCCTCTGCCTTGATTCCCTCACATCCCTGCCATTCTGAAACATTCCATTATCTCCATGACACACAAGTCTTATTAGTGCAACTTAGGATGTCAACGATTATTTGGCACACACACATATATAAAATGATATGTGTAAGTTTCCCTTTCACTATGCTGGTAAATTAGTGATGTTGATTTTGAGTAGATTCTCATGGATCTAGTAAATAATTTTCGCTTGCTAACTAATCAAGTTTTATGCTATGTTGTTAGTCACCATCACACGCCTTTCTAACATCAAGTCTCTCCCCTACACCAACCTTAATTAATTAAATGGATCATTAACCTTATTTTAGTTAGCACTAGACTTCAATTTATTATTATGTGAATATTGGTAGTTCGTTGGTTGAATTTTCTCTAAGGATGTAGCATCTTCATGAAGAAGGAAATAATTGTAATGAAATCCTAACTATGAACATTAGGAAGAGGTCATCAAATATGAAGTAACATTCGAGACTAATAATAGGCTAAAGTTGCCTAGTTACATGTGCAAACTAGGCATGGAAAATCATATTTAAGTGAATTAAGGTGGATTATGTACAAATTGATTATTTTGAAATTAATGTAAGTCATATGTGTCTTAAAGAGGTTGTATTAAAAATAACTATAGGAATTTCATTTCACTAAGATATTTATGTTTCAACTTCTTAAGATGCACAACTTTTAGAGTGATCCATTGTGGAAAGTTAACAAAATATTGGAAGGTTGAAGTGTTTTAAGTTTTCTATATCCAAATGAGATGGGGACCAATCCAAAAACAAAAATCAAACTTATTTATGATGAAACTATGGGTGATGATTACTATGACAACCAATTAGGAATGATGTAATTTGGAAGTGAGAATTTAGTGATATAAATGAAAGGAGGTAATGTTCATCAATTATCATGTTTTCTTATCAAGTGGAAAATATTAGTACGATATACAATCCATAATAATTAGGAGTTTCATGTGGAAAGTACTTAAAGTGGGTGTGGAATATATTTAAAGTGCTTATAGAATAGAACTCAAGATGGTATGACTTTGTTTCAAGGATATCTCCTCTTAAAAAGGGGAAAGAAAATGATACAAAATTTAAATAATAGTGCCAACAACTAGCATTTTTTAAGGAGACAAGGATATTAAAAATGATTAAAAGAATAACAAGGGAGGAGTTCTAAGATAACTCCTTAATCTAAAGATTATATGAAATTATATAAGAAGGAATGACAAGGGAGGATCTTATAAATCTATTGTTAATGATAATGAATGGTAGTAATGGTGACCATGATAAACTTGGAATAATGAGACAAGTAGAATGTATTACTGGATAGATACTTAAGGGAATGAGTGGAATTTTCACAAACAAGCGTAAGAAATCAACAAGAAGTAATAAACTATCCTAGAATATGATGGAAGATTTTGCAATAGGGATCGATAACAATTAATGGAGTTTAATTATCATGATAATTGTGGAGTTTATTAGAGTTGTAGGAATTATGGTAAACTATGATTACATAATCCATGAATGTCTGCACGATGTGAATAAAGAAGCTAAACATAGAAATTGGGAAGATTTTGGGAGTAGAAACTCGGAAAATGCCTAAGCATTAAGGTATTGGTTTGTAGATTTATATGGTGTGGTTTCTGAGAGGTTGAATTTGGATATTCCACAGTGTTCATCTTTTCATTAGTTGACGTTTCAAGCCTAGACCAAGACTCATCATCAGGAGTGATTTACAGAGAAGAGAAAAGTGTGTGATAACTATGGAGTAGGTGGGATGTTAAGATGTTAAGCCGACCAGTTGATTTTTTAGTAAATATTTTAATCTTATTTTGATTAATTCCTGTAATAATTATATTTATTGAATGTATTACTGTCTATGCTCTATTTTTAATTTTAAATTTATTTATTTTATTTATTCATGGTAAGTCCAACATTAGGAATAGCTGAGAATGGTATTCATGTGAAAAAAATGATATGAAATTTTAAAGTTGGAGTAGCTAATTAAATTTCATACAGTTCTTAAGGTGAATATCATTAATGTGTGAAGGGAGGTATGAAAATGTATTAATGTCTAGGGCTAAATTATGGGCTCTATCTCTAGAAAGTTATCTTAAGAATATTGATGAGTAGATTGAATAATATGATTGGTATGAGTCATAGTGATGACCTACAAAATTTAGAAGTCTCAAGATTGGAATTTGTGAATACTTTTAATTGGTGAGAAATGACAAGTGATAAAGTAGAGAAACGTTTCAAGGATAAAAATTGTTTAACTTTTGGAAAAAGGAAATAAACTATGTAGACTAATGATAAAACGTTGAGTATGAGGCGATGACAAGCGGTATCAAGATGGGAACTCAATGAAATAAGTAGATATTTTGTGGATGTACAATAACAATTACGTTTGTGATGGATAAATCACCAAGGGACAACAAGGCCTTATGAAGGTGGATTAAACATGGCATAAGACTTAAATAATGATGACCTAGTGTATCTATGCCATTTGGATAAGAAAACTATGTATAGTGATCATGGAATTTTAATTTATATTGATAACTTAGAGAATGAGTGTACAATAGGTAATATCTTAACAATGGATTCCACTAAAACTTCCTCGGGGAAGGACGATTACATGACAAAAGAATAAGTCTCAAGATGATGAGGATCATTTAAAATTTAGTGATGTACATAAATTAGTATAACTACGTGTAAATCATCAACTTCCTAGTTGATAGATGTGGGAATGATTATTGAAAAGTAATTGATACCTTGATGAAAACATGACACTAATAGTATTGATGAGATAGACTACAACCTAGGTGGATGTTGAATAATCTTATTTCCTAGTTGGTATTCATTGTTTATGCAAGGAAATGAAACTGATTTTGTGAACTATGATAAGAATGCATATAGTGTATTATTGTTTTATATCTGATAAGTATTGAGATGATTCTCATATTAATGATGTTTCATGAGGTGGTGGTGTGTGGTAAATAGTATAGTTATGATGAGAGGTTAATGATGCATATGTGGTGCTCGTTTATATATTTTTTATGCTCATGATGTTGTATGTTTATGAGGAATATGATATGCATAGTGATTATGATGTTATGATATGAGGTAAATTGACATGTGAACTTATTATGTGATGATATGCCTTTGATGTTGATATGCTAATTTTATAACTTAGGGGAATATTATGATGTGAAGTATGTGGTAATTGCATATAGATTTATGACAATCAGATTTTTGTGATAACAAAGATGTTATGTTCTCATGATGACATGAAATATTTGGCATGTGGGTTATCTTCTAGATGTTATAATATAACTAATGCATCAGATGTATGTTGAGATGTGGTGATTGACAGGAAATCTAGTAATGGGTCTCGAGGGTTTGTTTATTTCATGATCTCATGGGTACCCATACCTTCAAGGGAGAATATGTAACACCATATGGGCTAGAGGCAAACTCAATCAACACTACATATGGTAGTGGTTCCTTTGTCTTGTATAGCTCTTGATCAACAACTCTTGAGGGGATTTGGGACCACCTTGAGGAGGCTAAGTCACTGATATTGGAGGCCAAGTGCCTGATATTAGAATGGGATGTTGAATTTTGGTGGGCATGTAAGGAAATTTATTCCTGGGTTTGTGCTCTTATTGAGTGTGGAGCGAGTGGGACGACCCTGTGAGATGCCCAGAAAAATTGAGTACTAGAACAAGATGCTTGCCTTGGGGAAACTAAAGATTGAGCCAGGTGCAATACTTAGAGCTAACATTAGGTTATGGTATAGAACGATAAGGCTTATGCTTGGTTCTGAAAATGCGACAAAGGATAGAGATTCCTTGAGATTTCACAGATGTCGTGGAAATTTTCAATGCTTGTTGGTTATACTAGTTCAACAGAGCATCTAAGGAAAATGTGAAGTAATAAATAAACAAAATGTTAAATGATTCAACTTAACTTCGGGACGAAGCTCCTTAAAGAAGGGGAGTATGTATGTTCCCTAATGATAATAATAATAATAATAATAATAATATATTAAAATATAAGTATATAA
>APFE030885731.1:0-17548 GCA_000404065.3 Pinus taeda
CAGGCTCAATCTTTTAGATCTTGGTAGTGCAAATAGCAGAACTACGTTCTGCATCAATTATTCGCTTCCCTTTGTCATTCCCCTTGTCGATTTCTGACTCAAATTTGGAACATGTATACAATTCAGAAGCCTTCAAATCGTCCACCAATGAATGCTTATATCAACATTCACTTGTGTTGTGAGTGGGGATCTTATGGAACTCACAAAATTTCCCTATGTCCTTCTTTGTCTTTGTCGTGTTGTTCTTCACTTGTAGATTCAGAAGGTTGTACTAGGTCGCCTTGACTTGGATTTTTCCTTTGTTCAACAATTTGGGGGAACCTTTCCCTTGCTTTGGATTCATAAATATAAAGTAATGCTTCTTCTATTTAAATTTTTGCTCGATCTTGGAAGCGTATTGATAGGCGATTCCAAGTGAGGAGATGTCCAAGAACTCCATCTCATCCTAGATGTACTTGTGTAGACAGTAGTGGTACTTGAGTACCAAAAGCCACTCAGAACCTTGATACCCAACTTCGTGCGAAAGGGCATGAAAAACATTTGTGAACTCCGACACATTTTGGTACCTTCCCTATCGCAACATGGTCCACTTTATGTATTTATCTTCATAGCTCCAAAAAGAATAATATTGTTCCTTGATGACAACTCGAAAGGAATTCCAAGTGGGTGCGACTAAAAAAAGTGAGGATTCCCTCTTGTCTTTTTGTTCATAGTAGGTTTCCCACTAGTCCTTAACATGGTGGGCGACTTTGAGGAGTGCAAAAGTAATATTGTCTCGGTTGGAAAAGTCATGAACCGAAAAATATTCTTCCAATAGATTTAACCATATATCTACGACGTCTGCATTTATCTGGCCTTCAAATATGGGAATTTCAAATTTAACTTGTAGCTTAAAAGGAGTGGCAACTCCATAATGTTTTTTGGATGAAGATGTGTCATTTGTGCGTAGTCGCTAAAGGACCTGAGCAAAGTTGTCCATCATCACGTTCCTTTGCCACTTGAGAGCTTCCTCGTGCAATATTTTGAAAGGATGTCCTGCTCCCTTGTCTTTCTTTTCTTTCACCATGGGAGGTCGTTGAGGTTTGCGATGTTGGTGTTGCAAAGGTTAAACGAGTTTGAGCGCTAACTCCTTATACCCTTACTTGTTGGGGACATGCAAAGAAAAAAAGAGAAAGAGTAGACCACTCTAATACCACTTATCCAGACTTATGCAAGAACACAACAAAATATAGATATAAAGATGAACACATAGATGAAGCAAAAATAAAAAAAAAATTCATTTCATTAATATCAAAGAACTGAAATATGCTTACATAAAAAATGGAAATAAACTAGCTCAAACGATGGTAGCTTATCTCTGAGAAGAGATGTGGCCGCTACATGCCTCTGAACTATTTTACAATGAGGGTCAATAGCTTTTTTATTATTGAGAAACAATGAGAAACCCTAAACATCCAAAATCATAACCCTAGGAGATGAAGGGCCAAAAGCTTGTGGGCCCCAATTGGGTAAGTTAGAACGTCAACTTCCCAAGGTCGTAACTTTGGCATACGATCTTTGTTTGGCTATCATAATACATTGTTTCAAAGAGCTCAAAGATGAGGTCAAAAACAAACCAAAGAAACTAGTTTGGCACTTTCTTGTTCTCTCTATTTTCTATAAAAAAAAATGTATTTTAGTCCCTCAAAACAGCTCTGGAAGTTTAGGACCTGAAAAACTGCAAAAACTAGTATGTTGTACTACAATTAAGGAAACTAAAAAGGAACAGTGGTGGGGGTCCAAGTGGAATATGTAGGTGGCCACTAATATCCACCTTGATTAGTCCTCCACCCTTAGGAAGCAATGGTCCCCATTGCATTGAGTGCCTCCATGAGATGCGGAAACTTCTACTGAACTTGGTCCCTGGTGAGCCACTTGCTTGGTGCAAAACTTGGCCAGCTTTGAAAACCAGATATAATTAAATCCTCTTTTGGCGAGTGTTCTTAATCTACGTGTCCATGATCCAATTAGTTGTGGCATGTTCCATGAAGCTTGGGTTTAGCTATGTTGGTGTGAGTTGTTTTGCAATATCTGATGTCTCTAGTAATGGTGGAAATTATGGACGAAGGCGGTCCACATTGAATACTAGGTGGAGGTGAAGGAATGGGGGAATGTTGAGCTCAAAATAATTATCTTCCACAACCTTAGTGATGGTGTACGGCCCATATCGAAGCGGGTGAAGCTTGCGGTGGGACACAATGAGACACTCCTTCTGCAAATGTAACCAAACTTTGTCACCCACATGGAACTTGTGTGGAACCCGATGTTGATCATGTCATTGTTTATACTTAGCATTTACTTTGTCCAATATGTCATGGACTTGTTGGTGAATGTGCTAAATGCGTTCAATGAAGCTAGTAGCTCTTTCAGCTTCAGACTGGAAATGAGTTGAATCTGACTAAGTAGCCGTAAGTGGTATGGAAGCATCAATGGGACATAGTGGTTAGAATCCCAACCCCACCTGAAATGGGTTGTATCCAGTTGAGATATGGAGAGCCCTATTGTAGTTGTGTTGGACATAGGGGAGGCGTTCATTACATGTGTGTGGATGCTTGGAATTGTACATGCATAGAATGTGCATGATCATCCTGTTGACAACCTTTGTTTGGCCATCAGTTTAGGGGTGGAAGTTTGTGGACTTAGTGAGATTGGTATCCAACATTGACTAGAGGCTTAACCAAAATGTACTCAGAAACCTGATCTCCCGATATGAGATAATATGTGGGATCCCAAAGTTTACCCACACTCGATCAAAGAAGAGCTTAGTAGTGGCTTCTGATGTGATACTCTTCTTGAAGGGTGCTAGAATGGCTCTTGGGTGCACATTTTGTGCATACTTTAGATAACTCTTTCCCCCATTTGTGAACATTTTACCTTTGAACCCATGAGATTTACATCCTAATTATCACTTTCCTGGTTATAAGAAGCAACATTTGTTGTGACATTATTTTTCTATTTTTGTTATATATGAATGAAGTGATATATTTTTTTATGGCTAAACAGGGTAAGTGTGGAAGAAGTTCTCTGGCTCTTTTTCTTTCAGGTGTTGCCCATGAATTCAAGGCCAAAGGGTGGAAAGTTGTGGTATTAATTCACAAATATTCTTTGAGGATTTGTTGTTACAGACCATTGATGTTACACCGCAAGTTGTTTTTACACCTCAATTTGTTGTTAGAGACCATTTTTGTTACACCTCAAGTTGCCTTTACACCACGAGATGTTGTTACACCGAAACTGTCAAAGACCGTGGGTACTATTCCGTGAGACAACTGTCGTGAAGCATGAATTCTCTGTGAGCAGTTAAGGAATCTAGGTGGTTATGATTTTATAAAATGATGTAACTTTAATAGGCCTTGTATTTAGAAACTAGTTGTAACAATTTCTATTTTCCTTTAATATTGATTAGCATGAGAATCATGAGATTCTCATGACTGATCTGTTCCCTATTTTGGGCATGTAAATTTTATACAAGAAATCAGTTCCATGAAAGGAAACAAGAAGACAACACGAGATAGTATCGTCATTTTGATCTTGTAATTCAAAACTGTTTTAATAAAAGAACATCGTTGGTGATGCTTTTACAAATTCTACATTGAATCCTTAACTAGTTCACATTTCATCCCTGCACCCTGTTACGGACAAAGGGCCCTCCTCTTTAGCAGGGATTCAAGTAGTAGTTGTAGCAGTAGATTAATTATTTCTTTCTTGTAAATGTGAAGTTGTTGTTGTCGTTGTATAATTAACAGAGAAAATTTACTTCTGTTTTTTAGATTTATTATATGTTGTTACGCATGATTGATTTAAGTTGAAATATTTGATCAGTTGGTTCAATCATTGATATGGTGTGTGGTGTTCCCATTTTTTGGTAAAACATGAAGTTTGATTTCATTCCTGTAGAATGATTTTGATTTCTACATGAATGTTTAATTTCTGCAATTGGTTCAACAACATTTCTTTCTATTCTTTATTTGTATCCTTGGTTGTTATGTATCAGCATAGATAGTGCAGACATCTTTGAAATAAACATACCTAACCTAGTTGACAATTAAATGGTTGTGGTTAAATCTATTAAATAGTGATTAAACTAGCACAACATTTTGGCGTTGTTGTCGGGGAAGCCAGTTGACGATACAATCAGCTAAGTGTGTTTTTTTAATATAGTGTTTCTAGTGCACAAGTGCTGGGTGGTAAGACAAGAGATAAGAACCTACGCATCACCCTAACATACCTGGGAGGACTCACCACTATGATCATTAGGCCACTTAGGGTGTGTGAAATCTTTGGATTTTCTTTAGACATGTTTTTAGATTTACAGGCGCTGGGCGGTAAGACGAGAGGTAAGAACCTGCATATCACTTTAATATATCTGAGTGGGCTCACCACTGTAGAATCTGAGACACTTAGGGTGTGAAATAAATGCGCATAGGGTCCATGTGTAAGGCATAGGAGTAGCAGATATACCAAAACACAAACACTCTACTAAATCATAGGAAAAATGGGTCATCAAAGGAACAAGAAGAGCATAGATTAGGAGAGAAAAACATCTATTCAGGAATGAATCTCAAAAGCAAAGAAAGAAAAGTCAAACTCACAGAGGGATACAAGGAAAACAGGGACACAAAAAGTTGTTACCCCCATAGCAAGGCCAGGAGCATTTGGTTCATCTATCTCTGAACCTCATCATCCTCAAACTATTGTACCCACTCCCAAAACTGTAAGCTCAATTCAAGAACAATAGTGGGAACTAGTGGTCAAGACTTTAGGTTTGAGGGCCAAGGGGAAACGAATGGGGAACACCAAGGGCCTGGATCAGAAAAGCATTAATTTACTTATCAATATCCAGATTCGAGAAACGCGGTGAAACAACCAGCCCTGTAGAAACCTGAGCTATCATCTCACAAAGCTTCACCCACGAGACAGTCACCTAGACGATCTCAAGGAGACTCATCATATCAAGAGTTGGGAGAGTAAAAAATGGGGGACAAAAATAACAATAAAAACAACAAAAAAATATGCCACCATTACTACTTTTGAGTTCCCAATAAGTGATATAAGGGGCGAAGCTCCCATGAAAAACATTCCTTTGTCATCTCTTCCATCTTTTCAAGGAATGACTGTAGAAGACACTGACACCTTCTTATTTGAATTTGATGTCTTGTGCATGAGCTATGATTATACTTCAGATTCTAAAAAGCTGAAATTGTTCCCTACTACTCTAAAAGGAGTGACATTGAGATGGTTTATGGGACTAGGCTCTGCTACTATTCGAACATGGGGCGACATGAAAGAGACATTCCTATCTAAGTATCAGGACTATTGTTAGACTAGGGGATTAAGGGAAGAAATATTCAGGATGACACAGAAGGAGGAAGAAATCTTTGAGGACTATGTGGAACGATTCCATTGTAACTTGCAGAGATCTAAACATAGTGATTTAGATCCAGAAATCTTGAAGACCATATTCATAAGGGGGATGAGAGATGGCTGCCTTGATACCATGAATATACTAGGAAAGGAAGACATATCTCAGGAATCATTTGATGAGATAATAAAGCTCTACTTAAGATGCTTGAGAGGGTTGTTGAGAGGGAGAAACATGGTATAGGATGCCTCTATTAGAATACAAAAATCTGTAAACAGAGATGTGACTAGGGCTGAGATCAGAAAGTTGTTCGAGAACCTTAAAACTGATCTCCTCAGTGCCTTGTCTACTTAAATAACGATGGCACAAGTAAAGAAAGCACATGATGAAGCTGACATAGATTTAGTTATGTTCTATCCGAAATGCAAGGAGAAGTATTCCCTGAAGGAATGTAGAGTAAACAACATCAGTTGGTGCAACATTTGTGATCTAGAGCATTATACAGGCCATTTCTTAGAGCTTCCTAGATTGGAAGCAATGCTCAAAGAATCAAGAAAGGAAGTTCAACCTTCCTATTTAATTAGATCTAGGAAACCATGGCAACCATGACCCCTCGGTATGTCTCAAGGCTTCTCTTCTTTTAATCCATGGAATAATACATATAATGCTCAACAATTCTTGTGGCAGTATTCTACTCCTCCAACACAGTTTCCTCCACCTTGGAACTAGTGGTCTTCCTCTCCACCTTTCCAATACCCTCCATCTCAGCCATATCCTTGGACTCAGAATTGGAGAGGAAAATCCCTAAGTCCAACCCCTCCTACAATACCAATGCAATGATAGTTACAACTACCACCTCTTCAAACACCTGTTGCTACACCTCTATACGACCCCAATTACCTATGCAACCTAAACCTAACCCAAATAATAAAGCAGCCTAGAACATTGAGGCCCCGACTACCTTTCAGACTTATTATATCACTCATGTCAGATGTAATGAAATTCAACTATGATAAAGGAAAGTGATTAACCCAAAACACTCTCCTATTATCACTGAAGAAGAGTGTGAGTCAGATAGGGAAGATACCACAAATATTGAAGCTATTGTCACACCTGTAACAACTAACTCCAGAGGGACTGTTGTGCCTGAAACAACCAATTCGAGTAAAGGTGATGCACTTGTAACAACTAAATCGACTATGATAACTAAGGATCCTCTGTATCCCCAAAGATTAGTCGAAGTTGGGATGACTTCACAACCATAATTTAATTTCCTTAGGGAGTTGAAAAATGTACACATATGGATTCCTCTACTACAGGCTATTAAAGATGTACCTATTTATTCAAAAACAGTCAAAGACCTATGCGTTAAAAAACTTGGGAGGAAGCCTAAGGACCCTGCTACTATTCATGTGATGGGAAAGTTGTCTAAACTGATGACTAATCAGCCTCTCTTAACCAAATATAACGATCCAGGAAACCCCATAGTCACTGTTTACATCGAGGATAAGCCCATTACCAATACATTGATATATTTAGGAGCAGCCATTAATGTAGTGACTAAGGATCTCTTCACCACCTTGGGGTTACACGGACTAAGACACACACCTACAGTGTTGGAATTAGTAGACAGGTCCCGTGTCAAACATGAGGGGGTGTTAGAAGATGTAGTGATCACAGTGGATTCTTGGGGATATCCAGTTGACTTCCTTATTTTACAAACTAAATCAAACTTGGGGGGGTATCCTTTGATTCTGGGAAGGCCTTGGCTAGCCACTACAGACATATTCATAGGATGCAGGTATGGGTCTATGATAATATTAGATGGTCAGGCCATAAAAAACCTTAGTCTTTACCCCCAGAAAAACCAAGTATGGATTCGGGAAACCCCTTGTGGGATGAATTTGAACCTGAGTCACATTACTCCCAGCTACTTCTCACCCTCGGGAAAGCCCAGTACTTCAAGGATGAGACAACAAATGATATCATAAATGGTTTTATTAGTAATTCACTTTTAGTTCCTTCTATTGAGGACTTGGGGGAGGAAGATTTTGTAGAAGACTTGAGCTTTAAACAGATGAAGACCACTCCAAACATCAACAATAGTCTAGTTGAAATAATACCATGTAAATATCTAAATGTCAATCCAATCCTGATTTCCAAGCAAAACAGATTGTTCTTGTAACTGTTACAGAAGTATAAAAAGGAATTTTCATTGGATTATACATATATGAAAGGGATCCATCTGAGCCTGTGCACTCACCACATCTATTTAGAGGATGGTTGCAATCTAGTTAGACAGTCACGGCGATGCATGAACCTTACACTAAAGGAGGTAGTGAAAGAAGAACTGCAGAAACTCCTGAATGCCAACTTCATTTATCCAATTCTTGAGAGTCAATGGGTATCCCCACTTGTCATCGTCCCTAAAACAAATGGCAAGTGGAGAGTCTGTGTAGATTATAAAGAACTCAACAAAGCCACTCAAAAGGACCATTTCCCTCTGCCATTTATAGAACAGGTCCTTGATACCCTACCTGGGAAGATTTTTTTCATTTTTTAGATGGGTTTAGTGGCTACAACCAGATACATATTGTCCTGCAAGACTAGGACAAAACGAACTTTACTTGCCCTTGGGGAACCTTCGCATACAGGGTTCTTCCTTTTCAACTCTTTAATGCACTGACAAGTTTCCAAAGGGAAATACTGGGAATTTTCTCAGATCTATTGAATGATTGTCTAGAAATATTCATGGATGACTTTACACCTTACAGTAATGCTTTTGAAACAATAATAGTTAATTTAGAAAAATTATTATAACGATGTGTGCATACTAATGTTGCTTTGAGTATTGTAAAGTGTCACATGATGATGAATACGGGGATTGTGCTGGGATATCTTATTCCTGCCGACAAAATTAAAGTAGAACCTGCTAAGATAGAGGTAATCTCGAAAATTCCAATTCTCAGGAACCGAAAAGAGGTACGTAATGTTTTGGGTCATGTAGGGTACTATAGGAGGTTTATAGAAAAAATTCAAAGATTGCATCTCCTTTATTCTCCTTACTTACGAAATATGTGAAATTTATATCAATAAGGAAGTACGAGAAGGCTTTTATGGAATTAAAAAACCTTGTATCAACAGATCATATCTTGCGAGGACCGAACTAGTGTCTGTTGTTTCACATAGCTACAGATGTATCTGATACTGTTGTGGGAGCTATTTTGGACCAGTTGGAGGACAGAAATCCGTATGTTATCTATTACATAAGCAAGAACTTGACTCAACTCAATTACATGGTGATAGAAAAATAGTTCTTGGCGATAGTGCATGCCATCAACAAATTTAGACACTACATCACAGGATATCAAGTGTTTGTACACACTGACCACTCTTCCATTCATTTTTTTAATGAATAAACCAGTCACTAATGGTAGGATTACATGGTGGTTATTGTTGTTACAGGAATTTGATATAAAAATCCTAGATAAACTTAGGAAACATAATGTAGTGGTTGATTTTATTTCTAGGCTAACTGTCGGTGATAAATACATACCTATTGAAGATTATTTTCCTGATGAATACCTTTTTTTCTATTTCAACTCACTCACCATGGTATGCATACATAGCTACTTATCTTACTGCAGGAAGATTTCCACAATACATATCCTCCAGATAAAAGAGAAGAATTGTCCAACAAAGTGCTAGATATTCGTGGATTGAGGGAAATCTCTATCACACTAGGCCAGACCATCAGATCAGGCACTGTGTGAGGGAGGATAAATTTTTTGATATCCTTAGAGATTGTCACGAGGAATCTTACGGAGGACACTTTGCAGATAAGAGGATAGGATACAAGGTTCTCTCAATAGGATACTATTGGCCCACAATATTTCAGGATGCTAAGAAATTCGTGAAGGGATGTGACAGCTACCAGAGAATGGGTCAACCACTTCAGTCAAATGAGATGTTTTTATGACCTCAAATAGTTTTAGAGCCATTTGAGCAATGGGCCCTGGATTTTGTAGGACCAATTAACCCTTCATCCTAGCAAAATTCCTACATCTTGGTCTGCATAGACTATGTCACAAAATGGGTCGAGGCGAAAACATTAACCAGAGCCACAGAGCAGGTTGTTTCAGACTTTTTGTTTGAAGATATTTTTGTTCACTTTGGGGTACCCAGAGAAATAGTGACAGGTGGAGGGCCCCAATTCACATCTCATTTGATTCAGAAGCTAGTTGAAAAATACAAAATCTGTCATAGGATTACTCTGCCTTATCATCCACAAGAGAATGGCCAAGTGGAGAGAACCAACAAGGTTATTGAGGCAATTCTTACCAAGATTTGTCTGGTCAAAATCGGAGGAAATTGAGTTGATAAACTTCCAGAGGCGTTGTGGGAATACATAACTACATGGAGGAATACTATAGGATTCTCACCATATGAATTAGTATATGGTAAAAATCCTTTATTTCCCATAGAGTTCGAAATCAAGACATTAATAATAGCGCTATAGGTGAACTTGGATCTGGAAACAGCACAGAAGCAATAGTTGAATCAACTCAATGAGCTAGTTGAGAAAAGGCTAGCTACTATCTAGTAAACAAACATCATTCAACAATAAAGGGCTAAGTGGCATGATATATTCATCAAAAAGAAGAATTTCAAAAAGGAGATTTGTCTCTATTATATTATTCGAGATTCAAGGATTTCAAGGGGAAGCTCTCCACCAAGTGGCTAGGTCTTCGTGAAGTTTATAAAGTCTTTGACAATGGGACCATGAATTTAGTTACCATTGACAATGCTAGGACACCATTACTCGCTAATGGGCACCATTTTCGACTATCACATACCCGCTTCAAAGGATTCATTCATCAACATTGTCATGGATTTTGACCTTTAGATTACAAGGGCAGGGGAAGATTATCCTATGCTACCAAATTCTTAATTTTCTAATATGTGTAACAACCGAAAACCAACTTATGTTGGTAGTTGTTACACCTAGTAACCAAAAAAAAATGCAAATAAGAATATGACTATGAAAACCTCTTATAGGGGCACAAACAAAAAAATCGTGACAGTTGAAAACCACCATGTGGCAGTTGTTACATGTTCTTTTCTTTCTATAACAACATCATTTATCTCATGCACATCTTACAATATGTTGTTACAAGTTTGTATTCTTTCCTCATTCTTTTCAAATTTTTGTAAGTATCTGTAAAGAGTAGTGTAAATAAGAAATTGTTGTAGAAATAGTGTTAACAATTGTATTTGTTCTTACATGTGTAACAACTGACAACCTAAAGTAGTGAGGTAGGCAAAATCGTCTGCCATAATAAATAGTATTCATTAGCATCATGCTACAAGAGCTATTGACACAACCATCACGTCACCACCAGAATTAATTATACCGCTGGTACCTTTTCGCCACTTCACCTCAGGTATGTCACGCAAAAGGTATATCACTTTTTCCCTATATTTAACAATTATGGAAATTAATATGGCACCTTCTTTGATGACCAAGGATGGTCGTCGCATTAAATTTAGGGGGAGGGCGAACCATTTTGCAATCTATGATATCAAACTAAAATTAAAAGTGACAATCCTATAATCATTATTAAACCCTACCATTATTCTTATCTCTTTATGCCAATCATGCCAAGGACTAAATCGCATTTAAATCTAGACCTCCATGATCCAGGATCAATAATGAGATCACAACGTGTGCAGTACGATCCCCCTAACCCGAAATTCTTACTTTTATTGCCTACTTCACTGCCTTGATATCAACCTCAACGAAGCATTTCACCCTCATTTCAAAATTCTCAGAGGAAGAATAGAGAGAACACAAAGTGCAGTAAATGAAACAGAAATGAGAGAAGCAACAATTCGACACAAGCCCAATTCGAATGAAGCACTCGAGAATTACCCTGAGGTGTGCCCGATATTTAAGGAAGAAGGATAGTTTGAGTTCTTTGAGTGACTTAAGGGATCAAAGCAATCGGTTGACATGGAATTTGCTAAAAACCTGAATAGAAACCAGATAGAGGTTAGCGGGCTGAAGCTAGAAGTTATAGAAGAAGTAATTGCCTGAGTAACATCATTGCAGAATGGGGGAAAAAGGTGGTTTAACCGAAAGATCAATGACCCCTCCCTTAAGGTGGAATTACTGCAAGGAGAGGAGCAATTGGAGAAAAAGGGCAGGGGAATTGATAGTTATCACTCCCTCTACCATAGGGAGACCCCTATACATATCAAGTACATTACTTGCGAAGGAAGGAAAATGATCATGTTCAATTACCATTTCTTCCTACTAAACCACCTTCGACACAGGCAGCTGGTCAATCTCCCATATTTCCTGCTAGAGAATATAAGGCACATGTCAGCTGCGGTGAAAATTGATGCACACCTAAAGATTTGTGTTACCAACCACAACCTCATCAAGTTAATTGTGTTGGATGCATTGGAATGCCAAGGCAGGAGCTGAGAGTAGTTTATGAGTAGAAAGACAAGGAATTCTCATCAAAGGCAAGCTGAAATCCTCGATGACGCTCCAAGGGAAGTTAGGGAGACTAAAGAATAAGGGCATTTCTTGGGAGGTAGGATTGAGAAAATATCATTGGAGAAGCCAATATGCGGCAAGATACCCAAGAAGAGGGTGAAAGTCAGCTCACAACCAGAACCTTCACCTCCATTCAAAAAGGAGCCAAGCAAGCACAAGGACACAAGGAAACAAAAAAAAGGGGAACAGGCCCATTTGAAAGAGGTCCCTCTACCAAGTAAGGACGAGACCCAACTTTTGCTACATAAAATTGAAAATTTAGAAAAAGAAAATGAAAAATTAAGGCAACAATTAGAGGAGAGTAAAGTGGAAGCACGAGTCCTAGGATTGGACACCTTAGCAGAGGTTGTAGAGAAAATGAGGGCGGAAACCACATCAGGTTCTGTATGCGCAGCATGTGCTAGGGATCTAGCAGCATCCGGATATAAAGTTTGTGCTGCAAACACCATTTCGATAGAAACTCAAACCGAACCCTGGGAAGTTATTACACAAGAACTTGTTAACGACACTACTGTTACACAAGAACCAACAATCAAAATGGAGGATCGCATGGAAAGCGACCTAGGAGCTTACACACAAGAACCTGCCATCGACATTGTTGTTACACAAGAACCAACAGTAGAGGCAGAGGCTAGGCGAGAAGAAAAAGAAAGAGTTGAACCAAAAGAACCTACTGAAGAAGCAGTGGGTACATAGAAACCGACAACTAAAGCAAAGCAGCTCAATCCTCGAGATGTTGTTACACCCCCAAGTGATATTGCATGTGAAGGAACACAGGGACCTAAAGGAGGATGGTGTTCGAAGAAAATTTTATTGACATCGGAATTGCATAAATGGAATCAGCGGGCACTCTCTTTACAAGAGGGAGTGATATCACTTGAAGCACATCGGAAAGTGGTAGGTTCTCTTAAGGAAAAATCGGCTAAGAAGAAATAGGCAGAAGAATTGGAAATATGGAAAAATAAGGAAGCCATGAAGGAGAAAGAGGAGCAATTGCAGTTGTTACAATAGCAAGTTCATGATTTAACAAATGATAAACAAAAGTTGCACGAACTCGCCCTAAATCTATTAGGGTGTAGAGGCCCTCTCCATCCTACACAGTCTTTCTATGGGAAAAAAATTATTTGTTTCAGTTGAAGGTGGTTTATGAAAATAGACCGTATTTGGGTAATTTTACCCAAACTTTTTTGGAAGTTTTATGTGATTGCGATTTTAATGACCAAAGCTTACTATGTGAGTTGTTTCTTCATAATATAATATGTGAGCATGCTAGTTTGCATATGGTTGCGAGCATTTTCTCCTATATGGGGGACTTACAGTTGTGTGCTTTTATTTCTTTCATGAGAAATCAAATAGAATGGCACCTGGCCATGAAGTCAGCAGACACCAACGAGAGAAGGCAACAATATGGATAAGGACGGAACCAGGTATGGCTACAAAATTGAGGCGTGATTTTAAGAGATTTCTGAGTACTCCGGACGTCAAAGAGAAATCAACCATCTACAAAAGGAGAATCGTGGCATTCTGCCTACACATTTTGTGTAGTTGAAGAGCTGAGCACTAACGGGGTGCCTTAAACGCACAAAGACCAGTAGCGTTAGTCTACAAGAGGGTGAACCTTTTGGGTTTCAAAATTTCGTGGTTGTCATTGCATGAGTTCCAGGGTATGCCCGATTGTGAAATCATTGGGAGCCTTCTAGATAGGAAGAGTACCATCCCCTTTATTAGTTGTGTGACTATGAGGAGGAATCTTGGCCGCATCAGTTGGTGGCCACTCAGGGCTATAGGTCCATTGATGAGGATACTGTTGGTGCTTACAACTTGACAGATCTACATCAGAAGTAAAGTAGCAATATCTGAGAATTTTGCATGAGGACATGCAATTGCTTCAGTTGGCGGGAGATGTTGGGTGCATCTTTTGTGCATACTTTAAATACCTCTTTCCCCCATTTTTTACCATTTTACCTTTGAACCTGTGAGCTTTACATCCTAATTATTGTTTTCCTGGTTATGAGAAGCAACTCTTGTTGTGACATTATTTTTCCATTTTTGTTAAATATGAATGAAGTGATATCTTTTTTATGGCTAACGAGGGTAAGTGTGGAAGAAGTTCTCTGGCTCTTTTTCTTTCAGGTGTTGCCCATGAATTCAAGGCCAAACGGTGGAAAGTTGTGTTGTTAATTCACAAATATGCTTTGAGGATTTGTTGTTACAGACCATTATTGTTACACGCAAGTTGTTGTTACACCTCAAGTTGTTGTTAAAGACCATTGTTGTTACAACGGAGATGTTGTTACACCACAACTGTTAAAGACCGTGGGTACTATTCCACGAGACAATTGTCGTGAAGCATAAATTGTTTGTGGGCGATAAAGGAATCTAGGTGGTTATGATTTTAGAAAAAGATGTAACTTGAATAGGCCTTGTATTTAAAAACTAGTTGTAACAATTTTTATTTTCTTTTACTATTGATAAGGATGAGAATCGTGATATTCTCATGACTGACATGTTCCCTATATTGGGCATGTAAAATTTATAAAAGAATTTAGTTCCATGGAAGGGAATAGGAAGGAAACACGAGATAGTATCGTCGTTTTGATTCTGTAATTCACAACTATTTTAATACAAGAACATCATTGGTGATGCTTTACAGATTCTACATTGAATCCTTATTTAGTTCACATTTCATCCGTGTGCCCTGCTAGGGAGGAAGGTCCCTCCTCTTTCGCAGGGATTGCAGTAGTAGTTGTAACAGTAGATTAATTATTTCTTTCTCATAAGTGTGAAGTTATTGTTGTCGTTGTATAATTCACAAAGCATATTTACTTCTATTTTTCAAATTTATGATATGTTGTTACATAGGATTAATTTAAGTTGTAATATTTGATCAACTCGTCAATCATTGATATGGTGTCTGGCACGCCCTTTTCTTGGTAAAACATGAAGTGTGATTTCATTCCTGTAGAATGCTTTTGATTTTTGCATGAGTGTTTAATTTCTGCAAATGGTTCAACCACATTTATTTTTGTTCTTTATTTCTATACTTCGCTGTTATGTATCGACACAAATAGTGAAGACACCTTTGAAATAAATAGATCTACCCTGGTTAACAACTAAACGGTTGTGGTTCAGTCAATTAAAGAGTGATTAAACTAGCACAACAATGGCCATCTTATAGAATTTGTTGACGACGACGAAAACACAATCGTTTCCGTGCTTAAAAGGAAAGACCGACATGTAATCCATGGAGATGGATTGCCAAGCCCAACTAGGAATAGGTATATGAGTATATAGACCTTACTTCTTGATGGTCGGTTTGGAAATGGTGCAAGTAGTGCAAGATCTAATGTACCTCCCTACATCCTGTCAAAGGTTTAGCCAATAAAAATACTTCTGAAACACAAACATTGTTTGCACTACCCTGAAATGTCTAGTGATGCGACTGTAGTGCGCCTCACAAATCATCTTGGAACGCTCACTTGTAGGGACATAAACGTGTCCCTAATGGCATGACAGTGCACCATGGAGGTGAAAATATGGAACTTGCTTGCCTTCCAAGAGTGTTTGGTATGTGTTACCAAATTCTGGATCACTCTTGTAAAGATGTGGCCACCTCGAAATCTCGTGTCCACAAGAGTTGAGCACAATGGCCAGTGCCATAACCGGTGGTTGGCTGAGATAGCCTACCACATTATTGGTGTTTCCATTCTTGTACTTGATGCTCAAATGGAATTTTTGCAGATATGTGTACTATTTCTGATGATGATCGTTCTACAACTTCCCTTGTGTCTGTATGAACTATAGGGGTCAGTGGTCTGTGTGGATGATCATTTCCTTCCCCATAATGTAATTATTCCATTGTCTAATGTTTGCACAATCTAATACATTTCTTTGTCATTAGTGGGGTACTTTTGGATTATATTTGAAAGTGTCTCACTACGATATGCCACAGGATGCGCTAGTTGGGTAAGAAATGCAACAATAGCATAGTTGGAGACGTATGTCTAAATTTTAAATAGTTGTTGTAGGTCTAGTAGCTTCAGTAATGGTGCAGAGAAAAGGTGATGCTTCAAATCGACAAACACCTTCTATTGGGATTCAAACCAAAAGAAATTGTCTTTCACTTCGCCCTTGTTGAATTGACTCAAAGGCCAAGTGATATGAGATAATCCCAACACGAATCTACGATAGAAATTGGCAAGACTGAGAAAGTTGTGGATCTATGTTAGAGTGGTTGGGGCTGTCAATCTCGAATAACTTGTATCTTGGATAGGTCCACATGCACACCCCCCCATTAATGACATACCCCAGATATTGAACCTGGATCATTCCAAAAGTGCATTTATCTAAATTAGCACACAATTTGTGTTGTCGTAGGGTTTGGAGGACCTGTTGGATATGATGTATGTTCTCTTCCTGACTTGGACTAAAGATCAGTATGTCGTCCAGGTACACTACCATGAACAAGTTGGTAAAGGGCCGCAATATATCGTCCATCAATCACATGAAGGTTGCAGGGGCATTAGTCAACTCGGAAGGCATGACCAGCCATTTGAAAAGGCTTGCCTTGGATTTGAAGGTAGTCTTCCACACATCGGATGGTTTAATTGGTACTTGGTGATAATTTGATTTTAAGTCAAACTTGTTGAAATATTTTGCCCCCTTTAGTTGGTCCAAAAGGTCATCAATCTGTGGCATTATATACATATTTAGGACAGTGATTTTGTTCAACCCCTGATATTCAATACAAAGTCTCTAGGTGTCATCTTTCTTTTGTACCAACAAGATCAGGGTCCCACACGGTGAAAAACTTATCCTGATGTTCCGTTTCTGCAACAACTCCTGAATTTGCCTTTTAATTTCATCATTCTCTAGAATAGAGTGTCATAGATCGACCAGTTGGGTAGCATCGTGCCTGAGGTCATATTTAAGGAGTGCTTGATGATATAATGTATAGGTATCCATGTGGGTTAGGTGAATATGTCCCTGTAATCTTCCATGACCTTGTTCATATGTTTTTTTCGCATGGAGCAGCCCTGTTTGGAGGCTGTGGATGTGGCCACAGTATTCTTCTTTCCCTGTGCACAAATCATAAGGAAGACAAATTTCTTGGTCTCGGAAATGATCTTATTGCATTTAGGCAGAGTTACCTCCGGTATCCTATATAACTTATTGCTCAAAGAAATAATGATAATGTGAGGCCTAGACCCATACACATCATGACAATTCCAGAAGTATGGTTGGCCTAATAATACATCACAAACTTCAAGAGGAGAACAATCGCACAATACCTCATTTGTGAAGGGCTTAATGTTGTAGGGAAGGAGACATGGTTAACTAACGTGGAGATATCGCTCCTCATGAAGCCACCCAATGGTGTATGGTTTTGTATGTGGTGTGGTCTGTATGCCCAACCGCTTCATGACCTCTACTGAAATGGGGTTCTTTTGGCTTCCCTGTGTCCTTCTTTGTCTTCACTGCTTTGTTCTTCACTTGCAGCTGCGGCCAGTTTTCCTACGTCTCCCCGCCTTGGATTTGTCCTTTGTTTTGTGGTTTGGGGGTACCTTTCCCTTGGTTTGGAT